>BHFT01021510.1:0-56056 GCA_004320025.1 Laticauda laticaudata
ATTTAATTTGGTTAGGCTGGATTCTACTGCACATATGATGGATTCTGTGGGGATTTTTTGGGTGCTATGGCATAATTGAATCCTTTGGTTAGGGACATCTTGTTTCTGGTTATTGGTAAGTTCTCTGTTGGAAACGTTATTATACTAATTGTTTCAGGTGTTGTTGTGAGTTGTTGGGGTTTTTGTTGTCATGTTCTAATTTCTTTAGTTTCTTTAAGAGTTTTTTCATTTTTTGTAAGTGGTTTCAGTTTCAGCTACTCCAATTGTAAGTTGTTTTATGTTATCCCAAAGTAGAGGGTGGATTTTGCTGCTCAATTCTAGGTATGAGTGCAGCAAATCTTTGTTTTAACTGATCAATTGGAATCTCTTACTGTGAACTTTGTTCCTGAGTAGAGCCATTTCTGTTCTTTTCAGGATTACGTTTAGTAGCTGCTGTGCTGTGATGAAATGTTAATTTGAAGCAGGTTGGTGTTGCATTGTTGTCTCTGCAGCTGCGTAGGATTTCAGGTCACATAATATTCCTGTTCTTTTAACTTCGCAGCTTCTCATAGCTTTTTGATCTAGCTATTTATTCCTGCCCGTAGAGGTCAGATATTTGTTTTTTTTAAGTTTTCCGCGGGTTACTTACATAAATGCAGTTCATCTTCCTTGGGCTATTATCCCATGTCATTGTAGTGCTTTTAAAGGTGTCGAACGTTTCGGCAGAATTTCATCTGCCATCATCAGCTTCTTGTACTGAGTTTGTATGGGTCAGAGTCTCACAGTCGTTGGTTTTAAATTTGAGGCTAGCCTATTGTTGTGCCAGGATGTTTTTTTTATACATCCTGATTGGTTGGGAGTCTTGGTCTGTGTTTATTGGACTTGGAGTTTGTTTGATTGGTGTTTCTGGTTCTCTCTGTCTGTTTTGTGCTTTGCATTGGCTGGCAACACTCTGTTCCTGCGGTGTTGGAGGCTTTCAGTGCGAGCTTGGCTTTGTGTGAAAGGACGGCTATTATCTATTAGGAAGCTAGGTTTCATCTGGGTGCCTGGTGGGGGTGTTGTTTGAGCTGAGGTATCAGAGGAAGTCTATTTGTGCCCAGGTTGTTTGCCTGGCTTTGTGGTGTGGAGTTCTTCTTTTTGAGAGTGCAGGCTTCCAATGATTGACAGTCTGTGGAATTCATCTCTTCTATTCATGCTTTCAGAGTCTTTTTTCAATCGCTATGGCTTTTCTCTGATGATTTCTTGTGGCCTGGGGTTTTCTATAGTGGCTAGGGTCTTAGTTCCATTGAAGTTTGTATGTTGTAAACCTGTGGTTTTCATGTGTTGGACTAGTGAGGATGGTTGTGTTTACCAGCCTTTTTTTACTGCATTTTTGTGGTTCATCCAGGCGGGTTCTTATTCTTCTATTGGTCTGTCCAATGTATGTGGCCGGGCATGATGCACAGGGAACTTCATATATGCCTTGGTTTTCCAGGTCAATTTTGTCTTTGGGGTTTTTTAAGGATGGCTGCGATTTTTTTCTCTGTTTTGAAGCAGTCTTGATGTGATCTTGCTGATTTTGTCTGTAGTACCTCTTATGTAGGGCAGGACAGCTGTTCCATAGGTCTGTTGATCTTCTGGTCTCAGTTATGTGTTGGTGTGTTTTTTCGTGGATCAAGCTGGTGATTTTGTTTTTGTGGAAGCCGTTGGCTGTGAATCCTTCAGTCAGGGTGCATAGTTCAGTCTTTATATATGTGTCTTGTCTGCCAGGTTTTGGTTCTGGCAATTAGTGTTTTGGTCACAGAATTTATCTGCTTGCTGGGTGGTGGTGGGATTGGGTGTTTGCAAAGGATAAGGCGAGTAAATGTGGATGTGTTTTTCTTCTTGGATAAATAGAAAATTCTCACTATGATATGAAACCTATGTGCCCTCGTCCGATGTGGCCTATATGTTTTGAACACACACTTAGAACAGATCAATGGTGTTGCAGCGATTATAACAATGTCTGCACCTACAAAGACCACAACATCCCAGACTACGTATGGTAGTAGAACAAAGAGAGCACGTAGATCAATTACTAACGAAGACAATTGCGCCTATTACCAGTTCTATACTCTGGAGTTCTTCTAGGCTTCTACCTCAACAAACCATCTATATGAGAAATCTGACCAGCAAACAATACCCAAACTGAATAGGTAATAAAAGTATGAACTAACGCGATTTGGTAATTAACAAATTAAAACAAAATTAGTAAGTTAAACCTAAACAAAAACAAGAGACTAGACCCGACTTTCCTGGTCAGATAAGTATTCGCACGATCATCAGGAAATGCGAAGATCTGCTTAAAAATTGGCAATAACTCAGATACAACACATATAAGTTATGCCTACGCACATAATTGCAACTCGACTTAGCGATGATGAGATCAGTAAGGACAGAGATAATTGGAACGCCTAGAAGGATAGAAACTGAAAGAAGATGATATGTAAGCAGTGGTTAGCAATACGAGCTAACTGAAGGTATATTTATAAGTGGGGTTATGCAGGTCAAACCACATAGAAGATCATTCAAGATATTGAGATCAACCAACAGCTCATGATACTATACTACGTGAGCATAGAAGCGAAACACTTTATACGCTTGAAGCATGCATAGAAGTGAGGATGGAGATAAAAACTGCGACGAACAGGAACTCAGCAACGGTACACATGATGTAAGTCAGTTGACACCAAATAATTCCCTTAACGGCATGGAAAATACACATAGAAACCATACGACGATACAGTAGCCATTAAAGAGGACAGAGCACAGCGAGGAGAGTAGAGTATTGAACAGGCACAGGAATGAAGTAGAAGAAAACAGCGAGCAGGTGGCACACGGAAAGTACCCCCAGTACAGTCCTGTATTAGCAAGACTTTTCAACCTGAGAGATAACAACGACGACCACCTGATAATATCGAGGTAAGGTAGCTCGCAATCATGAAGTACAGTTCAATGGTAATTATAGGAACTAAAACTTATCCTGCTAGAATCAGGTGCTTGGCAGTAAAGAATGGATGATAGACTGGAATCTTAAAAAGACTGGATGAGTGATATGGACAATGTTACCAGTATACCACCAGCGTAAACAAGTGCCATAGGATGATAAAATAGTATACTACGAGACTAAAGACAGTGTAAGATAGCGACTTGTTACCCAAAAAGCCAGGTTAGTTTAATCCACAAGGGTTCAAATCAGACAGCAATGACTTATGATGAGGGTGTTTTGCATCTAGTCTGAGGCTACACATTAAGGGCAGCCCATTAGTATGCGGCAGCTAGGCAGAAATTACATTGTAAATATTAGATGTAGAGACAGTATATCTGCACATGCATCATTAGCAACACGCTATATATTTAAAGAAACCGTTAGATCAAAACCTGCTAATACAAACTGATTGCTGGAAATGAAAACAGAGTCTTATTGATTTGAAGTATAGAATGATGGAACCAAGTGTATAGTTAAAGAATTAACTTAAGATAGGTCTGTAGCTGCATGGCTGATCCATGTTAGTCAAAATGAGAAATAAATGATGTATATTTCATTGTGCTATGTATTTACTTGATCGACACATAGCGTTAACACCAAAAACTGAGCAAGAAAGCTCATAAAAATAATCTCATTGTGAGAGGAAGAAATTTTAAGATACAAAACAGTAGAGAAATTAAACCAATATCTTCTTTTAAATGGATAGAACCTAGGGGAGGAATACAAAATTCTCCCAGCAGATTAAAATTTAACCAATTACTACAAAGTTTTAAAAAGCGGAACTTTGTAAGCCGACTAAGACACTAATTGAGCCAGGGAGTTTTCACCACAGTGATGCTTCAAAGTCCTATGTTTTGCATAAGAACATTATCAGCTCCTTGATTGGTCGTTTATCTTATCTCAGTCAATTGGTCATGGTCAACGATATTGCATACAGTGTTAATCAATCAGAGGAATTTAATGCTGAGCAACAGAAAGGCACTGCAAGCATGCTAAACGTTAGTTTAAGATATCCGAAACACAATGCATTATGCATTGTAATTTGGAGTCGCAAGAAGAACTGAGTAACTCATATGCTGATGCAAGTTTTGCTCCAGACATTAAATCCATATTGAGAAAAATCTACTCTGTAGTCACGTACGGTCATAGGTACTGATAGCATATATAGCGGAAGAGCTGTTGATTGGATGGAGGTCTTATTAGACAGAATAACATCTATAGTTATCATGATACAACAATCGGTGAGGCTAGACATATTCATCATGAGTTTAGGTGCACATATATATACATCGATGCAGGAACATATATGTATACAGCCTCCGATTTTGTGACAAACTTAGATGTGTTTCTGATTCTAAAGCATTTATATACCCACCTGACAATCTGGGAATCCAAACCTTAATGTAACATTTTATCTCAATTGTATTGATTTAAGAATGAAAGATAGACATAATAGAGTACAAGAACAATAACAGGCTAAGTACAGCAGTGCAATATGCGGTTACTAAAGTACAAGATAATGAAAACACAAATTTAAGAAATTTTAAATGTGGGAGACAATGTAGTGCAAAGATAACAAAATTGCTATATTCAAGCGTTGGTAATACCTGTAAATCAGAGAACAATATAGGCATGATTCATTCTACAAAGCCCAAGGCTCTACTGAAAGCATAAGGCTTGCCTGTGAGAATCATGGACTTAGAACGTTAAGGTTGATATAATGTCCACCACAAAGGGGAGAATGTACTAATGTAAGTCACCTAACAAGCTATTTGGGTTGACAATAATATAAACAGATAGACATTTAATACTGTATCTTTAAGAAATGCAAAAAACTGTAATTGGGTGTTCTCAAAATGGCCATAAGATGGAGCCAGAACCTCGGTCCTGTGATGATGAGTCATGTTTCCTTCTGTTGGAGATTTGCCATTCCTCCATTTTTCTTAATTGACTGTTGAATTCATGTGATGTTGATGTGAAGTCTGTTACTTGAACTGTTTTTGATACTGGAAGTTGTTATTGATTATCCCTGGACTTGAAAACTGAAAAACTTGATTAAGACCGTGAAAATGACTTTGGACCTGCTTATTTTGAACTTTGGAATTACAAAGTTCTCTGAGTAAAAAACCTAGCCATTAATACACTGGATTGAGCAGTGGTATCTGTGATGCTGTGTGATGTATATTATCAAACGACTTCTATCACTATGTTATCACTGTAATGTGCTCTATTCTCGGCTATGGGGAATTACCATCAAACAGTGCGTTTTTGAGGGTAGCAGTATTGTCTGTGGTGTTGAATTAAGCTTTACATCGTCAGTAGAAGAGAATGGCAGTGACGTTCTCTTAATATCAGATCACAGAGGTCAAATATGTAGAGTATGAGCAGACGTTTGTCCTAGTAATACTGCCTTGGGGGACACCACTGATTGACATGTTGGCGTCGTGTCTCTTCTGATTGTGCTGGGGGGATATATGTTCTTCGGTGTGCTCTGGTGTGAGTGCTCCAGGTTAGTCTTAGTTGCTGCGGGGAAATTGAGCTGTGTAGCTCTGCTGAACCTGTTGCTTTTGGCTTCGCCTATTCGTAGTCCTGCCACAATCTTCATTGGTGGGCGTCAATTCACTGTCATGTAATTAAGTAGAGAGCGGTCTGATAGCAAGTAGTCGAGGCAACGCTGCTACGGCTTGGCTGGTTCCGTGGTCGTGTTCTCATCTTCTGTGTGGGTGTGAAGTCTTTTTTCTACATGGAAGTGTGGTGGTAGCATCTTGTGTGGTCCTCGTGGGTGTGGGTTCCTTGGTGTCAATTTCTTCATGTTAGGACTCATTATTAATTGAGGGCGGGTTCTAACATGGGCTGGTAGGCCGGGAGGTATCATCCTGCATTTTATTCATGCTTGTAGTGGGCGTTTTTCTATCTCTGTGCTGTCTCTGATTATTCTGTGTTGAATGTTCAGTTTTGGTGATAGTTCTGGTATTTTTTAAAGTCAATCTATGTCCTTGGCTTTGAGTTGTTGGACCAGGGAAAGGAGGTCGTTTCTTCTTTTTTGATTGGTTCGTAGTGGTTCTTCAACATCGTGTATCTCTATTCTTCTGTTGTGTTTTGTCTGATATACTGTTGGGTGGGACAGTGCAGTGCAAGGGATTTCTATAACTCTATGGTTTTCTTAACTTGATTTTGTCTTTAGGGTTTCTTTAGGATGGGCCGATATTTTTTGGTTTGTGCATAAATGCTGTTAAATGTTGTGTTTTTGGAGGATCTTGCTGATTTTGTCTGTAGTGCCTTTTATATATGGGAGGAGGGCTTTGCAGTTCTCTTGTTCTTTGTCTTGGATTTTGGTTGGGGTTTCTTTTTGGATTAGGTGGGTAATCTTCTTTCTTTTCACCACAAGCCAGGCAAATACCTTGGCACAAACATAACCCCCCCCCCAATACCTTCAGCTCAAACACACCCCAACCAAGCACCCAGATGAAACCTAGCTTCCTAATAAATGATAGCTGTCCATTTACTCGGAGCCAAGCCACGCTAAAAGCCTCCAATATAGGAAACACAATGTTGCCAGCCAATCAAGAAAAAAAAAAGCTACAAAACAGACAGAAGATATTAGAAACACCAATCAATCAGAACACAGCAAACTCCAAGACCAATACTCAATTGTGTAAAATATGCATAGTAAATGGTTGTTTTCAAATATGTTATTTCTAAATTATTCAAATCTGTTAGAACTGAATTGCAAGCTTTGTTTATTTAATTTTGCAGACAAAGAATCTAATCGTTCCTAGTGTCTTTGTAACTATGCAAGACTTATTAAATGAGTTTTGCTATGCTGGTATAAGACTTGATCTAGAATTAGTAAATGTGTTTAGAAGATATCCTTAAAAGTATAAAGAATATCAGTAATTGAACATTCTTGTTTGAATGACTACATGTACAATAATTCACTAAGGCTCAAAAGGAAATTGAATGTCAACAGTGTTGCAATATATAGTACTGTATTTATTCATTCAGACATTATATTTCACCCTTCAGTGTTTTCATTATAGAATGGTTTACTATTAAAAAAAAGATAATAATAGATCAGGAAAATTGAGGGTGTAGCAGCAAAATGGTAGGAGTGGAAACAATCTCTGATGAAACCATTATTTCAGAATTGTAAGCAGGCTATTTTTCCATTATGTTCCTATTACAGAAACTCAGTGATGTAACATGTCATGTTGGCTTGATGATTGATTTAGCATAAAGTGGAAAGAGATAGAATATCTTTAAAAAATATTTGTAGTAGTATTAGTTCTCACATTGATGTTCCATGTTTTGTGTTCACAGGAGAGGATATGACTTCTGAAAAAAAAACCTCACATGAACAAACACAGCAGTGACTTTGTCTACAATACTTTTAACCCTCACATTTCATTGTGTGTTTATCCTGTTATGAATAACCTAATTCTGAAATATTATTTATTTAGAACATAGATAAGTGAGGCTGTGACTGTTCTGAAAGAAAAAATAAAGAAAAGTCTGGGTGAATACTGAGTATTGGAAATGCAAATAACAAAAGCTTTTGAATACCATTCTTTGCTGTGCAAATAGATTCAGAGCATCAATGAATTTGAATTTGAACATCAATGAATTTGTAAATACCTTGAAAATAGTGTGGTGATTACTAGAAGTTGGCATTAATTTGCCAAAATGAAGTCTTGCCAGATTATTTTTACTTCATTTTTTAAATTATTATATTGTATATTGTATATATATATATTGTATGGCCTTTTCAATTTCTCTCAATATATACTTAAAAAAACACACAAGAATTTACAGTATTTATATTTTAATTTGGTTAATCTGAATTAATATGTATTAATTTATATATACCACAATGTATATACCTCTCTTTCTCACCCCCAAACTAAGGTGAATATTTGCCTAATTAGAAAGATAAATAGCCAGTAATTAATATATAATTGCAGAATCTATTTCAAAATGGTTCTAGAATGGCTTGTAGAGAATTTATTTTATTTTTATGGCTATCACATTCAATCTGCAGGTTCTCATTTAATCTAATTTTACTTATTTGAGTCACACCCACCCCTCAGATGCAATAACAATGGAAGAAGGATCCACAGTCACCCTGTAAGTGAAAATCTCAAGAAAAGAAGTCACCATTTTTAGGGAAGCCTGTGTAACAGATGATAGCAGCACAATCCATGTGGGGGCACTTTGAAGGTCTGAGAATATTGACTGGCCAGGAGTCTGTTTGTTCATTTTAACCTGACATGTATTACATCATTTGTAGATTACATAAAAGGAATCTCATCTCTCTGAATGTCGACAATGACAATTTTTAATAATGCAGGGTCTGTCTATCATAACATTTTGATTATGTAGAAAATGAAAATGTACAAATATGTTATCTACCTCCACCTATATATTACAATTTTGTATATTAAGACTTATTAAATTATATCTCATTAGATTTATCTATGTTCCCATATCTTACAACTTGGGTATATTTATGCATAATGATGAGAACTAGAGAATTGATTGCCACAGACTTGCCAGCTAAAATGTATCCCTTTGTATATTTGATGGATAGTATCATGTATACAAAGAGATACTGATGTTAATATATTACATATATATCAAAATATAGATTATTTTGATATACCTGGGCTATATCAAAATCAATGTCTTTTTGTATACATGACACTATCCATCAAGTATATAAAGAGATACAGCCTTGCTACCAAGTTAAGGAAAACAGTGAATAATAAAAATTAATTCTGCTACTAAAAGGATGTTATGTTATATTTCCTTCCCCCTCTTCCTGAGTGAAATGTTTTTAAAATATTTCAGGCGTCTAACATGATTTTGAAATCAACACCAACATTCAACAAATTAATGGTCCACAATCTAATTTGCAGCCCCATACTTTGTCATATTTAAGTCAGAGCAAATTTGCTGTTTGGATATGTCAATTGATGTAAATGCTGCCAAAGACTTTTTTTAAAAAAGGATCATAGGGGATTTTTTGCTGGTGAAGTCTATTAAGGATTGGCATTATCTGACACTTCTGAAGATAAATCCATAAAGCAGAAGTGCAAAATAATCTCTTTGCTGGATCAAATATTATCCTAAGGAAATGGAATTAGATAAAAAGAAAAGAAAAAGACCCTTGCTTTTTCTGTACTAAGAGATTAAACATACAGATAACTTCAAAAAGGTAATTTATTGTAAAATTTAGTAAATTCTCATTTTATCGGGATGTTATACATTATCAAAATATGTTGATTAAGTTTTTGCATTCAGATGCCTTTCACAGATTTCCCATATTATCCAGACAACATAGCCAATTATTTTATTGTTGTAACAAGTCTCCTTAAATTAGGCTTTCTGCTTTCTAGCTTCAAAATTATATAGATTTATGTTTTTTTGTTTCTGTAACTTTTCAAGCTAGAATAAAGATTTATTAGATATTTCTGAGAAGCTTAAAGAGGATAAATATAATTTGGCTATGTGCTGTTGAGATAATCAATTCACTCTGAAAAGAAATAAAATTATAGAAGTAAAGCATCTTTTGTAACTGAGGCCAACCAATATGGTATTAAACTATTCCATGGAGAAAGAGAAGAACTATGCAAAAAGGGACCCAAAGGAAAGATAAATATAAAAGTTAATCTAGATATGATAGTAAAAATATTCAAACACTAATCACAATATACCAAGCTGAGCAAGGAAATGCAGAATTAAAGCTCAGACCAGAAACAAAAGTAGATGGTATTATTCCTGCAATATTTTTTTTTAAAATGTAATAGTGAAATGTAGCAACCAAAAAAACAATACAAGAGGAGAAAAAGGGGAAGATACATACTAATGAGTAAAAGATCTATAAATATTAATATAGAATTTGCCCAATTTTAAATATAAATACAGTCTATATAAGCCATATTACTCTACCTTTTCATTTTTTACAATTAAAATCATTTCAAAAATTTGTAGAAGACTTTTTTCTTAAATCTACTCTTTAATGTCTTGCCAGGAAAAAGATGCAAAAGAACATAACCAAATCATCCCAGAGCCTCAGATTTCTTAAAACAGCTTTACCCCCCACCAGCAAATCTGATATATTCACCTTCCTGTTTTGGATTTGAACTATGTTGTTCTGCTTGTTTTGTTAACTATGTTGTTCTGCTTGTTTTGTTAGGTCTCTCTTCTCTCTACCAAGTTCATTCTCTTTAGTCTCTATATGTTCTGACAGAAACAGTAGCAAGAAGCAACATGGAGTTGCTCTTGAAGATCACTCTAAAACTTCAACTGTCCAGTTGAATGCAGCAATGCACTCAGTCATGGGGAGCCCCTGATTTGCCCCTCTTACATCTCTATTGTGTGAACTGCACTGGCTTCCAGTTTCTTTCCAGATGCAATTCAGTGCGCTGGTCATCACCTTTAAAGCCCTATGTGGCACAGGGACAGGTTCTGCAGGACCACCTTGCTTAAGGATATCTACTTGTTATCAGATAGGTCAGATAGAGTGGGCACTCTTCTAGTTCCTTCTTCTAAATATTGTCATCTGATGGGAGCTAGGATATGTGCCTATTCTGTAGCAGCCCTGCACTGTGGAATACTTTGCCTCTGGAAGTTCTGCAGATGTCCACTGTTTTAGCCTTCCATAAATCTTTGAAGACCTGGCTTTTCCCCTAAGTATTGGAAGAAGACTAGATAATTACACATTAGAACTGATTTGGTGCTAACTTTGTTGTTTTTAATGTTTTAATTGAGTTTTATAGTTTTAGAATGATTTTATATGTTTTTTAATTTTTGATTGAGAGCTGCCCAGATATGATTGAAAGGTGGGCAGCTAAATAAATATTACATATACATACAAAAGGCAAAATACATTGCTAAGGAGAAGACATGAGACACTAGGCTACCAAATTCCATTTAGATTACAGTAGAAGACCACATGATCTTGAGGTTGAATCTAGATAGATCTTAGTATAGAGCTTCATACCTCATACTATTCTCAAAACCCATTATCCTTGGAAGTCAGCACATTTAAGTGCCAGTGTCGTAAAATGGTTAAGGTATTAGTCTAGGACTGACAAGATCCAATTTCAAGTCTATCATTCGTCATGGAAGTTCACTAGGTGGCTATTTACCTCAGGTGATTGTTGTGGAGGAAAAAGGAAGGAGCAAATGTACACTATGACTCTCTGAGCTCCTGAATTAAAGGTGTTTTCATATACCTGCCTGTTAAATAAAATTAACAGTTGTGTATACTGTACAAGTCACACATAATGTCTATATGAAATATATCTTATGGTTCTTAACAAGCAAAGAAGCATCTAGGATATGTTCCCCCAACTGGGTTTCTGTATCAGAATTCATCTGGAAGACACTTGGTTCAGGGAAGCCAATCTAGAAGAAATGAAAAAAATGTCCAACTTTCTAAAACATGAAAAAAGTAAGCAAGAGTGTTTGTAAATGTAACTGTTGGTCATTTCTGAAAGGTAAAATTTTGAATAAGGATTAAAGGATTTTTAAAATTCAAATACAGAAAGGAACTTTCCATAGTAAGAGAAGCTCCAATTTGTGTAATGCAAATCTCATAATTATCTTGCTTCTAACAGAAATAATTTATAATATAAATCTTTCAAATACTAAATGTTGATGGCATTAAAGAAGCATTATTTAACATCCACATAATATTGCTTTAATTGTGCAGCCTTCATAATTTCGTTGTTCCATTAGTGTGGAATAGATGTGATTTTGCACTTCAATTTGAAAAAAACTATTTTTGTGACATATTTTGCTCAGATTCAGAATACTATTTCAACAGGCAAATCTTAGTTTAAAGGAAGAAACTGGAATCAATGCCGGTCAGAAAAAAAATCTATTTAAAAGGATCATCAGAAATTTTTAGTTTGCATGCAGCAAGTATGCCTGTCAGAGTCACTTGTTTTGTGAGCAACTTATCTAAATTTGATAAATAAATAAGTAATGCTGTAACACCATAGAGTTGCTGAACAAAAGCCTTTGGAACCTTGGTCTCCTAAGAATGGTGAGGGAACAACATCTGGAGAGATATTTTCACATACCTGCCTTAAAAACGAACATTTACTGTGGAGTAAACCAGTTTTCTGTGTAGGTTAATTGATCAGAATTCTCCTGAGCTAAGATATTCTTAACTAAGGTGAATACTTTCTGCATCTGATGATGTATTTTGTAATCTAAGAAAAGTCAGGCAACAATAAATGTGTTAGATATCAAGGAGCTGTAAGATACCTTATGCTTTGATTCTACGTATATGTTTTATTCTACATATATGAACAGTGACTGCTCATATTCCAAAGCCTGTGAAAATTTCTCTTGTTCCTTTTTGGAAAAACTCTGTAAACACAAGGTTACTGAAGCTTTTGTTAGCAACAGCTTTTGCAACAGTCAGATGAAAGCAACTAGAGCCACTTGTGAATAACAAAACTCAGTAACTTTATTATCTACCACTTATGTTATAAGAATCTCACCAGACAGTTTGTCTTCCCCTGGGATTGACCAGAAAAGGCTTCATGGATCTTGGGGGAATTCAAGCTTATGCCACCTGCAGCTGCACAAAAACTCCAAGTAGGTTCTCACTTGACTCCTCATTCTAGCCTGGCTGGCAGTTTCTCAACATCTGTATTTAGTAACATTTAGGAAAGCAATCATTAAATGATAGCTGAACAACAATAGAGAAACAATCAACATATTTAGCCATGCTCATGCACTATGATTGTGTTTGTGCAATCTGTAAGCTCCCTCAGCTAGTTAATTTAAACTTGAAATGATTGACAAATTGAACGATAAACATGCAAGAGACAATACTTTAGGAATTTGCATTTCACAATAGCTCAAGGTAAATGATAACATATTTTAGACCTAGCCAGTGGTTACAGGATATTGTGTTACTACTTCAAATACCAGAGAAATGCACTTCTTCCTTTAAGCAAGGCCTTCCCCAACCTAGAGATTGAATGTCTATAGATATTGGGTTTAACTCTCCTACACCTCTGCTAGCATGGTGAATGGGGAGGAATAAAGTCCCTGATAGAAGTCCAACATGGCTGAAGGTCATCCAACACTTTCCTGTTTGCAAGAAATGTTGCTGTGAAAGGCTCAACCTTGGTGGGGCTGATGTAATTAAAATTTGGGGTGGGCATATGACAAAAGAATGCTTTTACCATCTATTGAAGGCGGACTCATGTAGTGAAAGCATGCTTCCTCTTTCAGGTTCATAAAGCATATCACCAGAACTTGTCCTACGCTCATATTCTACCTTACATTTAAATCAAAATGTACATTTTAATGTGACAAGATTTCGCATTTGTTCAATAGCCAAATATGCGATAAAATTATTTTCTTTGTGCATTTCATCTTTTTCTTATAGTCTTTCTTGTTGAAAAAAAGATTGAAAATAGATATAGTATAGGATAGTCTAATTTGAGAAGGCCTATAGGTTTATATTCTGAGTCTGCCAAAGAGAAATGGGATAAATTTAACATGATGTTAAGCCCATGTCACACTGCACCAACGGATGGAAAGAGGATGTAAAACGGAGAGAAACACTTGCCATCCGTTGTCGTGGTTAACGCGATGCTTTCGTTCTGTTACTGCGTCCGTTTTTCATCCTCTCTATCCGTCCAGCAACCATCGACTGAGGTTCATCTGCTCAAAAAGTTTTGAGCTGCTCAAAACTTTTTGAGCGGAAATGTATCCAACGCGTCCGTTCTGCATCCGCAACGCATACGGGGAACATCCGTTCTACATCCGTATGTCATCCGTTACAATCTGCTATATCCGCTAGGCAGCGCTACGCATCCGGCGAACTCGCTTCGCTCCAGCAGAAAACGGACACAGGGAGAAAGCAAAACAGACGCGGAACGGACACGCAGCATAAGTAGCATGGACGGAGAAAGGATGAAAGGGAATGCAGCTCGCATACAAACACTAAAAACGGAAAAAAACGTTCGCAAAGGGGACGTATCTCGGATATTTAGGATGTCTGCAAGAGGCCATAGAGGATGCAAAAGGACACTGAGCAAAAAAAACGATATTTCCTAAAAAGGGGGGAGGAACTACCTGGATCTACTTTCAGTCCAGTAGCTGCTGTGAGACCTCTTCAGCCTTCATTGGCTTTGCTCTTCACAGCATCCCATTGATGTCCACCATGGATCGTAATACACTCCTTTTTGGGAGCCACCATGTTCTGCAACAGTGCGAGCATCTACAGGCTCTTTCAAATATTCTAGGGAAGAAAAGGAGTGTGCCAAGAATGGTCTGGCTCCGAAGATGGATCAGGAGAAGAAAGAGTACGGACTTTATAACAAGCTGATGGTGGAGCTGAGGACGAAGACCTCATGCATTCAGAACTAGAGGATGCTCCAGCCATGTTTGATGAAGTTGGAGTGGAATGAGACCCAAGGTTGACCAAGCAGAGCAAAAATTTCTGCCCAGCCTGGAACTCGGGCTCAAGGTGGCACTCACTCTGCGCCACCTGGCTCTGGGAACCACGTACAGGAGCAGCAGTATGGCTGGAGGGTGCCACACAACACCCTCAGCATTGTGGTCAGAGAATGGTGCAGGCCATCATCGAAGAATACAAGGCAGGAGCTCCTCCAGTGCCCTCTCACATGAAGAAGGCTGGAAGAAAGTTGCAGAGCAGTGGTATCAGAAGTGGAACTTCCCCACACCGTTGGAGCCATAGATGGGAAGCACGTGGCCTGCAAAGCCTCAGCCAATTCAGGGTCCACTTATTTAAACTACAAGGGCTTTTTCAGCACATCCTATTCGCCATGGTCGATGCTGACAAACAAGTTCATGTAACATCGATGCTTCAGGCAACGGGTCAGCTTCAGATCCCAGGTATACAATGTCAGTGACCTAAGGAGGAGCTGGAACACAACCTATCATGGGCTTCCAGATCCAGCCCCCCTGCCCAACGAACCAAGATGTGCCCTAACTTCATCGTGGGGATGATGCCTTCTCCCTCACAACCTACTCATGAAGCCTACACTTCCAGATGCCTCACCGTGAAGAGAGGATCTTCAACTACAGGCTGTCCAGGGCAAGGCGGGTGGTGGAGAAATGCCTTTGGCACCTGGCCAACAGGTTCCAGGTACTTCTCACCAACATGCAGCATCACCAGAGACCATGAGGAGGATCATGGAACCTTGCTGCATCCTGCACAATCTCATGCGCACCCGCTACCGTGTTGCAGAACAGGTCTGTGACCTCAACAAGGCAATGGGGACATGGAGCCTGGGTAATGGAGGCAAGGGTGAAACCTGATAGACCTCTGGATGTCAAGCCCAACAGAGCCTCATGAGAAGGGAAGAAGCAGCGCAACTCCTGAGACACTGTGCAACTCCCCAGCTGGAGCAGTGGATGGCAAGACAGGTTGATAGATATTAAGGATGCTTCCTTCAGCCTGTTCATCACACTGATGAGATTGGGCCATGTATGTTGGGGTGGGCCTACAATGAACAGGCATTTAATAAAGAGTTGTGTTTATGTTGAAATTGTGTGAGTCAATGCTTACATTGTTGATTGATAATGAAGGCCAAAGGTGTGGCACCTGGAGGGGGGACATAAACGTCCCACTATGCTTGCACTGGGAGGTTTATCTATCCCACAGCTATTACCATCCCAAAGGTATCCCTGCAATCCACAGCTATTACCTCATCCCAAAGGGTATCCCTGCCATCCCACAGCTATTACCCATTCCAAAGGTATCCCTGCCATCCCACTACTATCTTAACCATCCCACAAGCATAAACAAGGCTTAAACCATTTCTAAAAGTTTCCACCAAGACTTTATCACTAAATAAATGAAGCAAGTGTGTGAACACAATAGATCTTTATTAATAACAAGCTGTAAAGCAAATTGACCCAAGTCAAGTGTCCAAAGCAAAAAGTAAAGTCAACAGGTAGCCATCCAGTCTCTTGCACTCTTCTTGGTCACTATGAGGCGTGCCCAGTCTCAGGGGTAAGGGTCCAGGTGCTTGTGGAGGTGGCTTGCTGCTGGAGTGTGGTCTGAGGCACCATTGGGTTGCCTGGCCCTGAGAGGACAACAGGGGACGGTGTGTGAGGAAGATCTTCAAACAGCTGCTCAGTCCGTGATGTTGACGCCCTTCCTCATGACATGGGGTGTTAGCCCAAAACAATGAACAGATGTTCTGAGGCCGGCTTGGCTGTGGGGTGGAGGAGGAGGAGTGTAGTGGGGATGTCTGGTCTGCAGGTAGCGAGGATGTTTGGTGCATCTGTGGATGGGTGGCCATCTGTGCAATGGTGGCTACGTGTGCATGGGTGGCATCGGTGGCATGGGTGGCATCGTGGGCTGTATCGAGTGCGTCTCCGGTGGCCATTATGATGAACCTGCTGCTGGAACTGGGAAGGGCTGCATCTGCTGCTGCAGCTCTGTATCCGTAGTCCTTGTAGGTGAGGCCTGTGTGAAGCCTTGGAAGGGCAGCTGGAATCACTGCGGGTGGAGGAGCAGGCTGGAATGGTGGGAACAGGTTCAGTCTGGTCTGGAGGGTTGTGAAGAAGTTGGTGATCCTGTCCTTGCACCGAACTGGTACTGTGTTTCCGACATGTCATTGAGGTTGGTGACGTAGGTTGGGAAGGGGCTATGCGGTTGAGGTATGGATGTGGTTGTTTACCAGCTTGAGAGAGGAGATCTACGTGCTTCTGATGTGTCCCTCCATCTCCCTGTCACAGTGTGGCTCTGCGCCCATCGGTTTTCCTCTCTTGCCCCTGCTTTCTGTAGAGTGAAGCTGGGGTGGATCGGCGGTTGGGCTGTGGTGGAAGTGCCATCTCCTTTTCTCCCACTGTGTCGGGGTCCTCCACGCGCTCCGTCATGGTTGATACAGAGTTGGGGGTTCTGTCGTGGCAGCTCCCACTAGATACCTGCTGGACACAGGAGTGACTCTTTTGCCAGAAGGACTGACTCTCTCAGAAGGCTGCCTGAGAGAGAGGGTTGTGAGAGGGCTGCCTCCTCGGTGGAGGATCTCACCTCAAGAAGTTGCACTGGCCATCACATAGGTCTACTCTGTCCGTCAGTTGACCGGGCCTGGCAATTTCATTGAGGTGCAGCTTCCCGTAATCCAGGTGTGCATGTGCTTCCACCAGCCGAGGAGGCACCTCCAAAGTTGTTATGCCCACGCAGCTCTCCGCCTTCTCTCTCCGAGCAGTCTGTTTCCTTTTTGGTTCTCAATAGAGCCTGTGTCCTTCGTCATAGATTACTCGTTCTTCCTCAGCCATTCCAGCCTCATCCTCAAATGTTCCTCTTCGATTGGCTGCCAGCTCTTCCGTTCATGCGTCTGTCTTTCCTCCCTTGGCAGGCGCATATGGGCCTCATCAGAAGGGCTTCGAGGTTGTCAGGCTGCTCCTCCACACCACACCATCCACCAACCAGCAACAAACAACTAGTAGTAGCAAAACAGGACCAGCAGCAGCAAGCAGCACGCACCAGCAGGACAGGAGCACCCACGCAGCACCAGCAGGACCTGGAGCACAGGAGCACCAGCAGGACCAGCAGGACAGGAGAGCACCAGCAGAGTAAGCAACCACAGAAAGCCGCCACCAGGAGCAGTGCAGCAGAGTAAGCACCCAGCAGAAGCACAGCACCAGGAGGCAGGCGCCAGCACCTAGCTTCACCACGATGAGCGGGCCCCGGGCAGCAGAAGCCCAGCAGAAGCGAGTCAGGAGCCAGGCGTGGGATGGTGGCCCTGTCCCTCTCCACGGTTCTGGTGCAGATGGCTGAGGCCTTTCCTTCTTTCCCCATGGGTGTTTGGGTTGTTGCTTTGCTGGCTTGGCTGCTGGCTGGAGAGCTGGTGTGTTGGCAAGAAGGTTTTCCTCTGAATGGTGACTTGCTAGAAGCTACTCCCTTAGATCATGAGGCTGACGCAATGCATCCTCCGCCGCATGCACAGTGAATGCTAGGGCATCTGCTAGGCTTACTTCGCTCGAGCTTCCCGCTCATGTTCATCGCTATGCTAGGTCATCCGCATCTGCCATCACGCTCTTTCTGCCTGTGCGTCCGCCTTCGCTGTGCTCCCTCGGAACCGCGGATGTGCCATCGCTCTCCCATCCGCTCCATCCGCTAGCTTCTGTGGAGCATCCGCTTTCCATCCCCTCTCATCTCCCCGCCCTTCTTTCGTTGTTATCCACTCTGGTTTATGGACAATTTTGGGGCACTTTTGAGAGCGGATAACAACGGATGGTACATTTTCTCATCCGCTGTGTCCTTTTTACAAACGGTTTGCATCCATCGGCCAATGTGACAGGGCCTTTAGGCTGGCAGAATGCTGAAGCCTACTTAACTCCACATTTCCCAGTGGTATCCTCTTGATTTGTGTGGATTACAGCTCTCCACATTCCCACACAGCTGTCATTTGCATAACTTGGAAAAGGCTAATGTATGGGAAGAAGTCCTCCATGAATCTATTTTTACAGGTCTTTTCTCTCACAGGCACTTAATCTCTTTTTTTAGAACTTCATTAAAGAAGAAAGCAATTTGAGGCAGAAGAATGAAGTTGTCATTTTCTAATCCAACCACTTGAAAGTGCCCTTGAGATTAACTGAGAACAAGATCTTTGGTTTTCTAACTTAGTGTGATAAATTAATAACATATCCTATTGGATGCCCTATCATTATGAATAAATTCTATACAGATAATATCACACTTCCCTCTCTCTCGCTCCTCCCCCCACCTTTATCTATCTATCAAAAGGGCACCTGGAATTAGCGTAGGCAGATAACAAGAGATTTCTTGAGTTCAAAATTATAAACAGTAATGATTTCTATAATTATAAACAATAGATTTGCCTCATCTCCAGAGCTACTGTTATCCCAAATTTAAAATTCTACTTTTTCATATCTGTTTAATGCTTTCAATTGCCTTTTCTTATTCCTATTTCTGACCAGTGTTTTTAAAAACCTGGGAACTTTAATATGTGTTCTTCAACAGCACATATCTTTAAGTTGTCAGGTTTGAAAAACATTGTTTTAGACTATATCTGTTTTTTGTTTCCAGAAAGAGCCACACATCTTCGCATCATTCACTGGATGAATCTCTGGCTTAATGATGTTTTGATTTCTTCCTGATAGATTAACTCTGATCAGCATTGGCTTTAATCTGGTTTCCATCCCACTGGATCTCTGATTATATTATAGCTTTCTGTGTGCCTAGAACTAGATTTTTGCTAATAATGTTGGAACCTCTTCTGTTCTGTTCCATTTCTTGTACACCGTTACTGCCAACTTGGTTAAATTACTGCTCCTAAGAAGCACATTTTGAAGAAGATTGTAACCCTCAAAGAATGAATTAGTTCGAGGACAGCCAACATTTTAGAGCGGCAAGAAGACTGCCAATGTCTATACCTTATAGCTACATTTGGCATCAGTAAGCTTTGAATTTGTGAAATGCTGCCTTCCCTGATTCTAGTGGCTCAGTGCAAGAAAGAGATGGCAGATTTGCCACAGATATACTGTCATAGTGAAGCTTGACAGTGATCAGTTTTCACATGGGCTTTTGGGAAGGCTAGAAACTATCAAGGATAGTTTCTGTGCTCCTAAAACAACCATTGCTTTGGTGGCCAAAACCTTATTTAACGAGGAGGAGGAGGAGCCAAATGCCATAATGGATAGGTTATACCAGGTATGAGGGGTACTTTGTTTTTTAAACTCTATTAAATGTATTCTAGGGCTTGCATATCCTTGCGGGTGTCTGTGTGTGTTTATTTTTCTATTTCAAAATAGTGGGGATTTATGTATTTCTTATTCTATTTTTTTTTTTTTTGACAGAAATAGTCGAAGGAGGCTAACAATGGTATGAGAAAAAAGATTGAGGTCAGATGCAGCCCTGCTGCTGCTGATTGCCCATTGCCTACCCAGAGATTTGGTTAAGGTCACTGTGACTCCCTGTATATTAGGCAGCTCTAATAATTTCCACCTGTATTTTGTTATAGACTAAGCTAAGGTTTCTCAATCTTGGCAATTTTAAGATGCATGAACTTCAACTCCCAGAATTCCCAAGCTAGCTGGCTGGGGAATTCTGGGAATTGAACTACATGTGTCTTAAAGTTGCAGAGGTTGAGAAACTGCACTAAACTATTTTTATATCTGATTACAGTGGTACTTCGGTATAGAATCAATTTATTAATTAATTCTAGGATAAGTACCTGGATAAGTACTAAAAATGATGAGTACCAAACTAATTTTTCCCATAAGGAATGAAGGAGTAGGCAGCTGTCAACAACAAGTTTTAGCCTGTCTATTAAATACCAAGCAAACAATGAGTACCAGGACAAAATGTATTTACATCAAAATGCGCTGAGTACCAAATTCGATGAATTTCTAAAACCCATGTCACACCGAACCAACGGATGCAAAGAGGATGTAAAATGGACAAAAAAGCTTGCCATCCGTTGGAAAACGCGACCGCGATGTACTCACTGCCTCCGTTTGGCTTCCTCTCTATCCGTCCAGTATCCATTTTATGGACGTTTCATCCACTCCAAAAAGGTTTGGGCTGCCCAAAACTTTTGCCCGCAGAAAATTATCCAGTTCGTCCGTTCTGCATCCGCTAGCATCCGCTACGCATCCTTACGCATCCGTTACGCATCCATTACGCATCTGCTATATCGCTAGGCATCCGCTCCCATCCGCCAACTCGCATCCGCTTCCAGACGCAGGGAGGAAGCGGAACGGAATTGCAGAACAGATGGCCAGAACGGATTAGCCAAGTGGAATACAAAGCGTTAAACGGAAAAACATTCGCAGAGGGAAACCTACCGGATATTAAGGATGTCTGCAGGATTTGCCTAGAGCGATGCAAAGGGACACCTACACTGCCTTATAAAAAGGGGGAGCAATCACCTTGCATCTCACTTGTTCAGAACAGCAGCCAAGCTGTGCAGACCTCTGCAGCCTTCAATCTGGGCTCTTCCTCTTCCACAGCATCCAGTCTGTCCACCTGGATTGTAACAAGTCTTGCGGCCAGCCCACCATCCTTATGCAACCCAGTGCGAAACCATTCTACAGGTCTCTGTGAACTCTACTACGGGAAGAAAGGAGCCACCCAAAAAAAGTCTGGGTCCAAAAGCATGGTTCACCAGAAGAGCAGAGGGCGGAGCTGTACAACAAGCTGAATGGTGGAGCCTCAGGAGCGAAGACATCGGGCGTTCCAGAACTTCATGAGGATGCCTCCAGCCATGTTGACGAAACTTGTGGAAGCGCCTGACACCCAGGTGACCAAGACCAAACAACCAACTTCCGGCCCAGCTGGAACCTGGCTCAAGGTGGCACTCACTTCTGCGCCAGCCTGGCCTCAGGGACCACCTACAGGAGCATGCAGTACGGCTGGAGGGTGCACCCAACACCATCAGCATTGTGGTCCAGAGAAGTGGTCAGGCCATCATCGAAAATACTGGAGGAGCTCCTCCAGTGCCCTCCACTGAAGAAGGATGGAAGAAAGTTCAGAGCAGTGGTATCAAGAAGTGAACTTCCCCCACACGTGAGCCATAGATGGGCAAGCACGTGGCCTGCAAAGCTCCAGCCAAGTCGGTGGGTCCACTTATCACAACTACAAAGGGCTTCTTCAGCATTCATCCTCTTTGCCAATGGTCGATGCTGACAACAAGTTCATGTACATCGATGCTTCAGGCAATGGCTCATCTTCAGATGCCCAGCGTATACAACGCCGTATCTTCAAGGAGGGGCTGGAACGCAACCTCATCATGGGCTTCCCAGAACCAGACCCGCCTGTCCCAACACAACAAGATGTCCCTTACTTCATCGTGGGGGATGACGCCTTCTCCCCCCACAAACCTACGCTCATGAAAGCCCTACACGTCCAAATACCTCACCCCGTAAGAGAGAGTCTCCAACTTACAGGCTGTTCCAGGGCAAGAACGGGTGTCTGGAGAATGCTTGTGGCATCCTGCCAACAGGTTCCAGGTTACTCTACCACCACATGCGCATCACCCACAGACCGTGAGGAGGATCGTGGAAGCTTGCTGCATTCCTGCACAATCTCATGCGCACCATTACCAGTCTTGCCGAACAGGCTTTGTGGAACCTCCAGCAAGGCAATGGGGACATGGAGCCTGAGGAATGGAGGCAAGGGCAAAACCTTGATCGACACTAGGATGGTGCAAGGCCCACAACAGAGCTTCACATGGGAAGAGGAAGAAGCAGCGCAACCTCCTGGAAAAACTGGTGCAACTTCCCCAGCTGGGGAGGCATCGGTAGTGGTCCAAGAACAGGCTCCATTGGTCCACATGACTGCTTAATGGAGAGTTGTCATACTGCCTTTGCAGCCGTGTCTCATCACAACGGATGAGATTAGGGCCATGTATGTTTGTTGGCCTACAATGAACAGGGTGTTTAATAAAGAGTTGTGTTCATGTTGACATGTGTGGTATGATTGATTGAATGTCGTTATTGATAAATAAGAGGGCCATAGGGTGTGCACCTGCGAGACTAGGGTGGACCATACCAGTCCCACTATTGCTTGCATGGAGGTTAATCTATCCACAGGGTCTATTCCTTAACCCGATCCACAGCCTATTACCCATCCCACATGTTATCCTAAACCCTTTCCAAGCGATCCTTACCACCTCCACAAGCAAGCAAAGCGCTAAAACCATTTCTAAAAGTTTCAGGAAGATTTTTATTAAAAAAAAAAAGAAATGAAGCAGTGTGTGAATCAAAATAGACTTTATTAACACGAAGCTTATAAGACAAAAATGGGTCTCTGGCACTCCTCTTGGTCGCTCAGTCTCAGGGAGCGAACGGGTGGCAGGTGCTGTGGAGGTGGCTTGGTGCTGCGAGTGCTTGTCATCAAGCTCCTCCAGAAGCAGAAGCGGCAGAAGCGCCCAGCCCCCAGAAGAAGCAAGCCCGTGCTGCCAGAAAGCCCCGAGAACCCAGAGTGAGGGCCAGGGGCGGGATGGTAGCCCTTTCCCTCTTGCAAGGGCTAGCAGCAGATGGCTGAGCTTGCTGGTTTGCTTGCAAGCAATGGTTGTGGGGTTGTTGGCTGCAGTGAGCTGGCAGAACCCAGGCTGGCAGGAGGGTGGCAGCCAAGGCTTGCAGGCAGACATGCAGGGCAGGCAGGCAAGGCAGCCAATCCGTCGGCAGCAGGTCTTTCCTCTGAATGGCGACCTGCTTCCGAGCTGTTTCCGTTAGATCCGCGGTCTGACGCAATGCATCCTCCCCTCGCATGCTGCCCAATTAATGCCAGGCATCTGCTATGGCTTCCGCTCTGCATCCGCTGTATCGTTCCGCGTCCGCTTTGCTGAGACCCCCCGAAAGCCCTGCAGATGTTCCACCGCTTCCCATCCGCTTCCATTCGCTGGGCTTCCGTGTCTGCATCCGCTTTCCATCCACCTGCGTCCTCCCCGCTCCGTGTTATCCGCTCCGGGTTTATGCCAAATTTTTGCCCCTTTCAGAGCGACAACGGATGGAACATTTTGCTCGTCTGCTGTGTCCTTTTTGCATCCATTGGGCAGTGTGACATGGGCTTAAGCAGTTGTGTAGCAAGGCACCACCGTATTTTTTAGTTCCCACAAGGGGAACTTATTGTAAATAAAAAGAGCGATAATAAGAAAGTTGCTGCTGCTGCTCTATCTTGATCAGAAGTATCTGACAGTGAGGATCCTGTGGGTACTGTCTTCCATAAATTAGTTTGCTTCTCTCAGTCATCTTATCTTTACTTTCCATTCCTGTCTGCTCTGGCGCCTTTTGACATTGCCAAATATTTTGCTTTCCAGGCTGATTTCACTTTGAACTTGCCTAATAGGCTGATCTCTGGACAGAGGTTTGGCACCTGATGTAAAAGGCTTCTCTTGGTAGGGACTATGGCTCAAGACTCCCAGTTCCAGATGGAGTGTGCAGTTCTGGGTATTTGACTGAGATTCAGGGCAAAACAGCACTGTTTC
This sequence comes from Laticauda laticaudata, assembly GCA_004320025.1. Classification (NCBI taxonomy): domain Eukaryota; kingdom Metazoa; phylum Chordata; class Lepidosauria; order Squamata; family Elapidae; genus Laticauda; species Laticauda laticaudata. The sequence continues at coordinate 23,950 of BHFT01021510.1, forward strand.
CCCCCCCTCTATTTATTTCAGCTACTAATAAAGCAGAGCCTAGAGAACAGTGAAGTGCTTTTACTTTCTCATCTCATACTTAGCTAATTCTGCTACATGTCATTGTGAATGATTTCTCCATCTTCTTTAAGTCTCAGTTGATAAGAATTGTTTGCTTTAAAACACTGCAGGAATGTATAATTTTTTTTTAAAGCCAAGTTTCAGCATAAAGTATTTCTAAGTGTCTTTCTTTGTGCATGTTGGTGGGCTATGATATTGGTTAATATTGAGTTTACGTTCTGCTGCTCAGGTGATTTGGTGACTGGCATTTCTGATGGGCTTGGATCTTCTATCTTTCAATCACCATTTCCCCCTGAGACTCTTCAGCATCTTCTGGACTTCTGGGTGCTTCTTTGAATGTGCACTGCTGCATTTGATGAGTTTATGACCAATTGGGAACTAGAAAGCCTTCACAAGTATAAACACTGACCAGTTATTTTTGGGGTCATCAGACAAACGTTCTCTATATTCAAACTATGAGGCCACCTGCTCCTCATTATATTGTAGGTGCCAGCCATTGTTCAAACCTCTGTTTCAGATCTTCCCCTGCTTCTGTTTTTTTATAACCCCTCCCTTCTCTCTTAATGTCAACTTAGTCCAGCAGTCCTGCTTAATGTCAACTTAGCCCAGCAGTCTCCCATAAAAGAATCTTTCTTGTGGGATTCTAAATTTTGATGTAGTGGTAAAGGCGCCAGTTATAAACCAGGAGATCATGAGTTCTAGTCCCACCAAAGGCACGAAGCCAAGGCCGACCTTGAGCTGGTTGTTCTCTTTTAGTCAATTCATTGCAAGATTATATAAAAAAAAACAGGAACTTTCAGCTAGCAGAAAACATAGTAGGCCAGGAAATCCAGGATGAAATGGGTGACCTGGATAGCAACCAACAGTTGGAGAAGGGGGCAAATAACAGGCATGGAACTCAGTTGGAATTGGAGTTGCATTTGAATGGAATGAAACACTGGAGACCAACTGCCCTGAAGGATTTAAGAAGGCACAGCTGAGAGAACAACAGTTTTCATCTGAAGCTGTGAAATGCAGCCATTGAGTGAAATCTCAAAGAGTGTACATGTTTATTGGAGAATACAGTACATAATGCCCAGAGAATGTCCAAAACACAACTAAGTCTTGAACATTCCACAAGACTTAGACTAATAGAAACAAAAGCTGCAGGAGATTTTGGAGATCTGCTTGTCCAATAATTGATTGTACAACCTTTAAAAAAAAAACCTCCAGCAATGGAGTAGCCACAACTCTGTGAGGTTTGAGTAATCATTCTTATTGTAAAAAAAAACAAAAACCCTCCTTGTTTCCAGGTTGGATTGCCTTCTGTTGAGCCATAAAGAGAATATTTGTAGGTCAGGGCTGAAGTGAGGAATCATTGGTGCTCTCTGAGCTTGATTATTTTCTTACAGATGTTTTGTTACCCAAACTAGGTAAGATCATCAGTGCTAGCTAACTGATGATGTTATCTAGTTTGGATAATGAAATGTCTGCATGAAAACAAAGCTCAGAGAATACCAAGGACTCCTCTATTGTTATTATACAAAGAAATAATATTTATTATTATATAAAGTCCTGGTTACTGGACTTTATATCTCTTTACTGGGAAGAATACACAATTCCACACTGAGGGCAAGCCATAAAGCCCAGGTGAATACTGTAAATAATTGTTCCGACCCAAATTCCAAATGTAGGATCCACTTGTTAATGTTTGAAACTCTGTCATTTGAAAGCTGAGAACTATCCTGGACAAGTTGAATGATATGAGGAGATGTTTCAAAAGGCTAAACCACTACAAAGTACCACATAGAACTTCTCTTGCCAGACTTCAGGTGTATGTGCTTAACGTTTTAGCGTTCCACTTCGCATGTCAGTTGTTCTCTATCTAATGGTATAGGTGGTTAATCCAAAACCCCCGAGGAAAATGGCAGTGGAAGGCCAATCCAGCCATGTGGGTGTTCTGTATGAAACTTGGTAGATTCCAAGTCCCTCATTCTGATTGGCCGAAAAGGTGACTTACAGATTGGTTCGCTAGGAACCAATTTGGGAAGCCACCAAACGGTGGGAAGAATTAAACAAGTGTCATTGGCCACAAGCTGGCAGGCAAGCCGCTATATAAAGGGCTGCTGCAGCTTGGGCTATGTTCCGTATATTTTGCCTAGTGGTTTGAAATAAAGACTTGTTGTTTGGAACCTGGTCTCTCATGCTTCTTTCCACATGGAACACTGGCGATGAAGGTGGGATCATCGTAGAAGCAGAGACTGAAGCACGCGGTGATCTGAACCATACGAGAGAGATGGCTGGTAACAATGCGCCGCCCGCGCCCTTCAATCCTGATGAGGAGGATTGGGAATCATATATCGATTGCTTTCTTATGTTCTTAGAAAGCAACGAGATTGGAAGAAATCTCAGACCAAAGGAAGAGGACTGTCTCTTACACACTGCGGACCGGCCGTATTCAAACATGGCCAAAGGCGCTGACGAAACCCAGAGATGTCACAAGCAGATGACCTGTCTGACCTGAACTGATTGCTCCAAACACACTAACACACCGGGGTCTTGAATTTAATCAAAAGGCACGAGTTCTAACAAGAGGGACCAGAAGGAAGATGAAAACCATGGCAGCCTTGAGACACATCGGAGGAGCCTGTGAGTTCCAAAAACATGGACGAGGCCAATGAGAGACGCGTGTTTGTCCTCGGCCTGAAAGAACTTACCCTTCAGAGCAAACTTCTGAATAGGACCGAACATAAACGTGGCTGAGGCCATTGCTGAGGCAACCACTGCCGAAGAGAAACAGCAAAGAAATCAGCAGCCACCATGCGGCAAATGAACCACAGTTCCAGACCTGCCCAACCCAAACCAGGGGAGAAAGGCAGAGGGAGGAAAGAAACAGCCCACAGCGACAAACACCACGAGGACATCAAAACCCAGAGTGGACACGCGAAGACGACGACAAAGATGTTCATAGACTCTATTCAGATAGAAAATGGTGCAAAAGGAGGAGGAATCGGTGGGAATTTCAATGTGCGGGCTGTGGAGGCAATCACCTTGCGGTCTGAATTGCAGGTTCCTTGAATGCAATATGCTAGGCTTGTAATAAAAGGGGGCACATTGAAAGGGTCTGCCGCAACAAAAAGAGCTATAGTCCAAAAAGACACAGCAGCACCCCCCCCCAGACATGATGACAGACAAGCCAGCAACAGGTGGAACCGCAATAAGAGAACTGGTGACAGGGAAGGAAAATGCATCAGACAGTCACCATCAACAATGCAGAAGCAGAAAGAAGGTTCGGATAGAGGTGCAGCATCGAGGGGAGACCCTGGGAGATGGAAGTTGACTCAGGGTCGTTCCTATCGATGCTATCCTGGAATACCATCCAGCACATAATTTCCGAACCATTAATCAGAGAGAACTAAAGAAAACAAAAACTAGTGCTAAAAAAACTATCAGGGAAATTGAATCCCAGTAGTTGGCCCTGGACATTTTTTAGTTGAATTTAAACACCACGGCGAAGTCTTTGCTCTGACTATATTGTCGACCGGACCGTGACTGCCCTAGCCTGTTAGGGATCGAATGGTTCACGCCTCTGGGAATCGGGATGACCGGGATCAACCGCATCGCACAAACCAACTGGGAGAGAGCCTACTCCAAGAATTCCAAAGGACATTTTCGACGGGACTCTAGGCAAGTACAAGGGGACCCCAATTTTCATTTAGCCTAGACCCGAAATAGCCCCCATTCGTTTAAAGGCCATACGTTATCCATTTGCACTTAAACTGAAAATTGCGATGAAACAGCTAAATAAGTTGATTAGCGCAAAGGGGTTTTAGAACCAATCGACCACGCCAAATGCGGAAACCCCCTATCGTCACACCGGTGAAGTCAGATGGGTCAGTGTGCATCTGTGGGGACTATAAGGCAACCCTGAACCACGCACTCCAACAAAAGCGCATACCCAGTGCCAGTTAGTGCAACATCGCTAGGGGGAGGAAAAATATTACGCAAAACTCGACCTAGCACAGGCTTATCAACAGCTACCCGTTTGATCCATAACATGCAGAGGGCCACAACGATAGTAATGCATAGAGGGGCATTCAAATGTAACCACCTCCAATTCGGTTGTTAGCATTGCCCCAGGCATGTTCCAAAGCCTCATGGAACGCCTACTAACGGAATCAAAGGGTTGTCGTACCATACTTCGACGATGTACTGGTTCCAGCAAAAAATGCCAACCAGCTTGAGACCAGGGTTAAGAGAGTCTTAACACGCTTTAGGAAATCAGCGCTAAAAGTAAAGAAGGAAAAATTGTGAACTGGCCACTAACCGCGGGTTGAATTTTTGGGCTATTTAATCGGATGAGCAAGGCATTCACCCAGCCGAAAAAAAGGTGAAGGCTATCAAAGATGCTCCCAGACCCAAAAGCAAAACTGATCTCCAGGCGTTCCTAGGCCTCATAAATTTTTACAACATGTCCTGCCCCATAAGGCAACAATAGCCAGAAACCCCTACATCGACTGCTAGATAAAAAAAACCATTTGGACTTGGGGCCACTGGGAACAGAAAAGCCTTCCAAGGTATTAAGGAACCTATTAACATCAGACACCATTGTTATCCAGTTTGCAACACCTGCCTCTGATGGTCACCTGTGATGCCTCGCCTTTTGGGGTTGGCACCATCCTGAGTCACCAAATTTCCAGACGGCAAGAGAGGCACTGTTGTCGCCTTTACTCAAAAGACGCTCTCCAAGGCAGAAAGCAATTACAGCCAACTTGATCGCGGAGCCCTAGCAAATTGTCACTGGAGTCAAACGATTCCATGAATATCTTTACGGTAGACCCTTTTCTATCATAACCGACCACAAGCTCTCCTTGGAATCCTAGCAGGGAACACAAGCCAACCCCGAACATTCTGTCTCCTAGAATGACGAGGTGGTCTGAATTCCTTGCTGCCTATTCCTACACACTACTCCACAGACCTGGCAAAGTAATCTCGCACACCGACGCTGAGCCGTTCACCGTTGCCCGTCACAGAAGACAACCCTGCCCCAATTAACCTCCACATTTTAGCCTTGAGACCTGCCCAGAGTTGCGCTGACTGCAGCCAATTGTCGCGAGAGCCACGCCAAAGAGCCCTTTGACAGCGTGCATACTGAACTAGGTAGGTAAAGGCTGGCCGGAGGAAAATTAAAAAAACTGAGACTTTTAAATCTTTCCGTGACAGACAGACCGAACTGTCTATTGGAAAGGGGTGCATTTTATGGGTGACAGGGTGGTATATCCCAAGCAGCTTCCAAAGAAGACGTCCTGGGCATGCTGCACCAAGGGTCACCCGGCATAAGTCAAAATGGAAAGCCCTGGCCAGGAGTTATGTCTGGTGGCCAGGGATGGACAAAGACATTGAACGCTGGTTGCAACATGCCCGACTGTGAGAAATCAAGGCCTACCCCCCCACAGGCACCAATCAGGGACTGGGAAACTCCCTGGGGTCCATGGTCTAGAGTGCACATTGACTTCGGCTGGGCCAACAAAGGGGAACACCTTTTTGATTGTAGTCGATGCATATTCAAACTGCGTTGGAAGTCGTCCTCATGGCTTCCACAACTACCGAGGCTTTATGAAACAGCTCGACAAAACTATTTGCGACGCATGGGCTACCTGATGTACTGGTTTCGGGATAACGGGCCTCTGTTTACCACTTGCAGTTCGAACAATACCTGGCTGCCCAGGGTGTCCCGTCACGCCTTAACCACGCTGGCCCACCGGCTGCAAATGGCAGGGTCGAACGCATGGTTCCGTATACTAAAGAGGCCTAGAGAGAATGGACTAGGGAGGAGCGTGCAGGACCAAACTCAAACCGACTTCTAACCTTGCAACATTTACCCCTAGTAGCACTACAAATAAAAGGCCCGGCTGAACTTTTAAAGGAGTAGGAAACTACAGTCCTACCTGGACAGGTTACACCCCACTACATATGGGACAAGCCCCCCGACTCCTCGAGCAAGTACCATACCTTCGAAAATCGGTGACCTAGTCTATGCCAAGAACCTTTACCGGGATCTTTTATGGCTTGCCAGCCACCATCACATCAAAGTCACAGGCCCCCGGTCCTACCGACTAACGTTAGACGAATGGAGGGAATGGAAGCGGCACATAGAACCAGGCTTCGTTCCCGCAATCTCAAAACACAAACCGCCGCAGAACCAAAAATAATAAATTCGATGATAAAACAACCAAGGAGGGGGGGGAAAGTAACAAATAAAAAAAAAGGGAGAGCAAACCTCCCATAACAAGACAACAAACTCTGCAAAACGACAATCTAACCAACAAAAAGAGCACTCACGGTAGATGAACCCCAAGAAAGAAGTCCGGGAGCAGGAGAGCGAAGCGAGACCTTCCTGGAAGGTGGCAGCCAGGCCAGCTCAACCAACCGGCGGCAAACCAGGAGGGAGCGCAGAGCCATCTCAACCGGCCTGAGAGACTCAGGCGGGAGCGGCATGGCTACTCACCCTTCCAGGAGGTTCCAGTGGAGTAGGTCAAGAGAAGCAGTGATCCCGTCCGAACACCGCTTGAAGACCAAACAAGACTGAGCCACTGCAGATCAACCTAGAATTAGGAAAAGCCCCACCTACCTGCGCGACTACATCACCCACGTTGGACTGAACTAAAAGGGGAGGGGTGTTCTGTATGGAACTTGGTAGGTTCCAAGTCCCTCATTCTGATTGGCCGAAAAGGCCACTTATGGATTGGTTTGCTAGGAACCAATCCAGGAAACTGTCAAGCGGCGGAAAGAATTAAACAAGTGTCATTGTCCACAAGCCGGCAGGCAAGCCACTATATAAAGGGCTGCTGCGGCTTGGGCTATGTTCCGTATCTTGCCTAGCGGTTTGAAATAAAGACTTGTTGTTTGGAACCCGGTCTCATGTGCTTCTTTCCGCACGGAACAGTGGGAACATCTGTTACCATGCCAACCTTTAAATTTAAAGCTGTAACAGAACAGATATTATGATGTTGGAGGTTTCTCCAGCAGCAATAATAAAGGGAATACCTTCCCTCCATAAATGTCTCTTTAGGACAAAACATCAATAGAATTTCAGAATCCTTTACTGTTCCAAGAGTACAGTGACTGCACATCCTTTATTGTAAAGGACAGTTATTTATTTCTCAAAGCTCTAGATTATATTACAGATAATCTCTGTAGATTAATGATTTATGTTCTTGATTTTGCTCTTGAATTTTCCTCTGTAAATCAAAGGTTTAACATAAAGGCTTATTATTTTTTATCCTTATGAATCTCTTTCAGATTTTACCTTTTTTCAAGTTTGGTCTTTATCTCTTCCCAAGAAAATATGGTCACTGTAAATAGGTCCCATAGTTCTAAATTTTTATTTAGTTTATTAAACAGGTTACCTTCTGTCAGGAAAGGCTGCCTCACAGGACTGTGAAGATAAATACATGTCTCTGGTAAAGTGTATGAAAGATTCATGTTCATCTTTCTCCTTACCTGATACACTTGGCTAGTTGATGTTCAATGTCCTTCAAAAGGTTACTGTGTGAGAGATAAACACCAATAAAAATATATATTTTGGAACTAGTTTGGTGTAGTGGTTAAGGCACTGGGAAACCGTGAAATCTAGTCCTGCCTGAAGCACAAAGCCAACTGTGTGACTTTGGCCTAGTCACTTTTCAGTCCTAGGGAGCAGGCAATGATAAATTATTTCCAAAATCTTTTCAAGACAACTGCAGGAGCTTGTCCAGGGATTTGCCAGAAGTCAACTTAAGGCACAAAACATAGCACATACTAAGTAACTATAACACCTAGTTCTTGACCTCCTTCTCCCCTCCCTCTCTCCTTTTTTGGTTTTCATTGAAAGATTTATCAAAACTATAAAATAAGGTTAGATAAGATGCTTATCAGAGACAGGCATGAATTGATAGAAATATTGCATGAATTCTAAGAATATAAAAAATTTGCTCATGAATGTGGCTAGCAAGTATTCAGTTATAGCTTCAACTCTTAGTATGGGATTGGTGTCAGTTCTTCCTGGTGAAATTTCTAAAATTTTCTTTTAAATGAATCATAATGCAAAATCATAAACACAGATGCAAACTTCAGTGGCATATGTGTCTCCAGGGGATTTTTACAAATTTTGTCCAAAAGACTTGCAATATAAAAATATAATAATCTAGCCAGAAAATTTTTGTTACTTATTTATATTACTTATTTATGTACAATGATCTACCTGGAGTTCCAGTAATTTGTCACAATAAAACAAAACTGAAACCATATGCAATACTGTACTAATATGGCTTCAGGAGAGAGGTTATTTCTATAGCATAGGATGTAACAGAAAAATATTATCTGTGAGCCCCCCCCTTCTTATGTTCTTGGTAATAGGGAAACAATGTTGAGGGGTCTACTGTAATAAATCCAACAGGGTCTCCATCAGTGAAGGTTATCTTTTATTGTCAGCATTGACATAACCATCTGTCATGCCCCTGTTAGAATCTGACTCCGTGGGAGAGGAGGAACAGCTGACAGGGAGTGGGAGTGTGGCTCCGGAGGTTGTGGAGGAAACTGGGGAAGGGCATCCCCTCTTCATCCTAGGGCATGCAGGGAGGATTGGATAAGGGAGAAATGTGAATGGCGTGGTCTACGGGGGGAGGAAAGGGCCTTGATCCCCTTCATGGGCTGCAGCTGTGAAGACTGTTTAAAAGGACAAACTGCACACGAGCCTTTGCTGGAAGCAAAGCGTGAAAATATTTCTAGTTTGTCAGTTCTTATCTGAGCTCTGGCGTCCTTCCCAGTGTGTGTATTTCAATATCTGTGGGTGTCTTCAAGTCCTTGCCCTGCCTTGTCTCACGAATTGCTTCAGTGTGGTTTGTGTTGTTTTTTTCTATTTATAATTTATATGTATTTTGAGTTTGAACGGAAGTTCTTCCTTTTCACACCTGTTTGTGAGGGAGTTTTTTCTCCAGTCAATGATAATTTGACTTTTGAAGCCAATTTGAAGGAATTAAAGGGACTTCACCTGTTTTTGTGACTTTGTTGCTTTTGTATCCCTCCCTGTGTCATCACACCATCCAATATGCATGGATGTGTTAAGTTGGAATCTAAACTAGTACAGCATCATTTCTATCAAAAAAGGAGGTAGGACCTTCTCCCTCACAGTGTTGATCACCTCCTCACATACACATTGAAAGTCATCTGAAAGAGTAGGGAGGGACACGGATTCAGCCTACATGTGGCAGAGGTTCTGCTAGGGTGTCTCCTGCACATCTCATGAGACTCCATAGGCTGAAAGCAGTTCTAGATAACACTGAAAAACGTTGCCCCAGACACCATGTCAGACATTGCCCATGAAAATTACATTTACAGATATATGAGTGACTCTAGTACAGAGTTGCCCAGGTATCCTCCCTAGTTAGGAAAAAACCAAATTTAAAATACTTATAATAGATGTATTCTATTATAATACATGTAGCTATCAACTTACCTGTCATCAACTGTTGTATTCAGTGGGATTTATGTCTGACAAAATGTTTTTCAGGTTGCAGCAGAATATAAACTTATGCCTCAAAGAAGGATTATAGCAAGAGCAATACCACCTAGACTTATATACCGCTCCATGGCACTTTATAGCACACTCTGAGCAGTTTACAAATGTTAGCATATTGCCCTCAACAATCTGGGCTCCTCATTTTACCAACCTCAGAAGGACGGAAGGCTGAGTCAACCTTGAGCCAGTCAGGATTGAACTCCTTGCTGTGTGCAGAGTTAGCCTGCAATAATGCATTCTAACCACTATGTCACCATGAATGGATTCCAGAGAGGTCTGGCCTTGAAAGATGTTGAAGCTGATGCTAAAGCATAGATCATTGAAGATCCCCATCCTATACATCATTAAAATCTCTAGAAGTGAGTGGGGTTATTATTTCTGAATCCTAAGACTTTCCAGGAAAGTCTCAAAACAATCTTCAGTGAGTCACAATAATGATGAGTTGCTATGCTGGCCAAGTATTCAAGACTGCTGTAATAATTCTCCATTTTAGAAGAAATGTACCTCCCCATAATGGAGTGCTGGGCAACTAAATCAATTGGATGATATTTTCATGGGTCTTCCTGGGTTCTAATGGGTGAATGGAATAGTGACATCCTCTCACTTGGTAGAATACCCCTCCAGAGCCAATGCTGATTGACTAAATACTTTGCTTCTTATATTTGACCAATATTTTAATATTTAAAATGACAGCTGACTTCCAAAATGTGAATTAGCTGGTTAGTAGAACTATCAGAAGAGAAGATAGAAGTGGAATAGGAGTAGTAGCAATAGTGGTAGTAGCAGACTTTGGCACCTTGACATAGAAGCAAAGAAGAAGCTGAAAGTACGGGGACAACCATGGAAAGCCTTCTCAGAAGACTATTGTCCAGGATGCTTTTGTGTAAAAGTTGGTAGAGTCTCCCAAACTATATTTGCAACTAAGCATATTTACTCTGTTTGTGATTATGGAGATTCTCAACCATCCAGGTCATGGTTGTCCCAAAGGTACTTTTTCCAAAAGGCAACTGGGCTTTCTTGGTTTTTTTTCTTTGAAATGTTTTGCTTCTTATCCAAGAAGTTAAGCTTAAAGAAACTTTTTGGATGAGAAGCCAAATGTTTTCAAAGAAAAAAACCTAGAAAGTCCAGTTGCCTTTTGGAAAAAGCACCTTCCTGTTAACCTTCTATTATTTCTTATCTTATTTTGCTGTACTGGGAAAGTGATGTTAACGGTATGGAACAAACTTAATTCACGTTCTACTTCACTGGCAGTGCTATAGGAGAATAACAGTAGCTTCTGAAATTATTGCAGGTGTCATGTCAGATACCTACATTTTTACTACTTGGACAATTGTAGTTTCAGTCCATTGCTTGCAGTATGGTTCATTTCTAATCTTTCAGTAAAACAAATGGATGTACCATGGGTGAATAAGTTAAATTTTCCAATTGGCACTACCATTCTCTGAAAGTATTCAGGAAATTTGCAGAAAGTATTCTGCAAATCATATGTGCAGCAGGAGAAGCAAATATCTTTCTCTGAAAATTCTCTTTGGTTTTTAATATTCTTATATTCAATATAACATGAGTTGGAGAACAGGCTGAGATGGGTGGTACCGTATATAATACAAGCTAAATGGGGTATTCTACAGATCCTTTTATTAGAACATATCATTTTGTGGTACCTAGGAAATGAAATGATTTTCATGGCTGTGTGTTACATTGTGTTAGAAATTCATTTTGTAAGTTATAGTTATTTTTTTTATAGTTTTATAGTTATTTCTATAGTTATTTAGTTTTTATAGTTATTTCAATTCTCTGTGTACCCTCTAGTGTCATGGGATGTAAAAGTAACCTTGAAGAACATAAGGAAGAACCACAACCAAGATGAAAGAAATGTGGGTTTAAGGCAGAAATGTAATTTGAGAAACTGTCTCAGACATGACCTTTCCTCGTTCTCTTGAAGATAAAAGGAGAGAATGGGGAGGCACATTCACATGTGCAAGACTCTGTTTTCATAACATTAGAATAAAAATAGTGCTAGTATTCATAGTGTCGTAGAGCGGCGGAATAACCTGAGGCAAACACGGAGTGAACTTCAGCTTTTACTTTATTGTAGCAATAAAGGGTTGCCGCGGCTGCCACACTAACAAGGCAGCCAGCTGGCGGACAACAGCTGATGATGTTTGACACCTCCCTTTTATAGCTGGCTGTCAAACGGCATCAGCCAACAGGAACGTTCCGTGTTCCCGCTGGAAAGGCAGACCGGAGTGAAGACTTCAGTTCAGTCTTTTCCGAACGCCACACTTAGTGCTAGTCTGACCTACTTTGGAGGATTGACATGAGCCTTGCCTCCTGGATCACCAGGGGGATGGTGTTCCACAAGCTAGGGGAAGAGCAGAAAAGGCATGCTTCTGAGATCTCCCAAGATGACAACATTTCTGGGTAGGAACCTGGAGCATACCTAATCTATCCAATCTGGTAGGATGGGCAGAAGATCTCTGGGAGAGGTGGCCCTACTAATAATCTGGTCTCGTGCTATGTAGGTTTTTAAAGTGGATAATCAACACCTTGAATTGTGTCTGGACAGAAACTGGAAGCCGGTGCAACAGGAATCTAATGAGAGTGAAACTAGAACAGGGATATCAAACTCAATTTTATTAAGGGCCACATCAGGACTGTGGTTGACCTCTGGGGGCTGGGTGGGTGTGGCTGATTGGCTGGGCGTGACTGGGTGGGTGGGCATGGCCAGCTTGCCGCCACTCCCTAAACTGCTGCCATGTTTCCTCTTTGCATTGGATAGGCTGGGTCAAAGCCACATTGGCCTGATCTTTCCTCTTCATATTGGGTAGACCAGGATGGTCCCGCGGGCCGGCTCCAACCACATTGCAGGCCTTGAGTTGACACCCCTGAACTAGAAGAACCCACTTCTGTGCATGCCACTGCATTGAGGACTAATTGTAACTTCCAAGTGGTCTTTAAGAATAGCCCGACAAATATGGTTTTTCTTGCATGCTGTGAAGATTTCGTTCAATAATGCTGGGTTCCTACTTTGAGCAATTAGTATTCTGTAAGCATGCTAGTTTTCTCCTTGCAGGTTAAATAGCAGAAGTGGATCACGTATGTGAATCACTGGATGGCTTCAGTGTCTTGGCAACTCTTCATGCATGATATCACAGCATATCCGCTATCACAGAACACATATTCTCGTTACCCAAATTGCGATACAATTCCATTATGGATAAAAGAACCCTGTGTATATAATGTTCTGTTATACAGTCAGACCATTTCTCTCTAGGATTTCTATACTGAGCTGTATTTCTTACAGCCATACAAAACCAAATGATCTCACCTATGCTTATGCATAACTGCAGGCATAAAAGTATAGAATTTTTTTTTCTGTCTTCTATCCAGGATGTTGTGATTTATAATTGCAGGAAGGAAACTGGAGCTGACAAATTGTGATGTGTGGGATTTTAATTATATGGATTGTAGAACTTTATAAGAATTATGCCTGGTGCATAGAGACTACCAAGAGCACATTAGTTAATAGCAGAAAAAGCCAGCTGAAATGGCGGCATTTTAGGCTTTTGTGTTGTCATCAACAAAGAAATAGGGGACCTTCAGTGTGTTTCTTTTGTTCTCTGGATGTTACTTTGCACATGCTATGATTTTAACAGATTTCTCAATTTCATGACTCAGAGGTCCTTCCCACTCACATATTATGCCTAAAACTGAAGCAGAATCTTTGAAAATCCAATGCTGCAAACATATTGGTCCATTTCCTATCATTTTCTGAGCTTCCTTATGAGAAATCAGTTATTTAACTGACAACTAGCCTTCCTTCCTTCCTTCCTTCCTTCCTTCCTTCCTTCCTTCCTTCCTTCCTTCCTTCCTTTCTTCCTTCCTTCCTCTCTTTTCCTCCCTCCATCCCTCCCTCCCTTGTAATAAATTCATCAATTTGGAGCAATCAAGATTGACTCCTAATTCACACAAACTTGGGCTTACTGCAACTAAAACTTTCCAGCTTTTTCATTACAGCTATAATCCAAGGAGGCTGACAAGATCAAAGTCCCACCAATATATATCTAAATTATTCCTCCTACATCTTCCATTTTATTGACTTATTTAGACCTAGTCTGCTCCATAATTCGCTTTCTTAAAAATTCCTTAGGAATGCTATTTCACTGATGGTGCTATGTTATTGATCTGAATAACATAGATAAAGACTTCACAGGTGTATGCTTACATATGTACAAGAGCAATAGAAAATTCTGCTTTATATAAAACATGGGACAATTTTGCCTTCTCAGCCACTTGCATCTTCACAATCAACTTATTACTGTATACCAAGCAGTTATGATATTCAGGTTGAATATGTGCAAATCTTGAGGAGTGGGGAAGCTACAGGTATAGGTTCTTCGGGAATGCTATGCAGGACTGATTTCAAAAGTGTGCTTCAAATCCAGCCTAGCCTTGACACATCCCATTTTTGGTTAGATTTTTAGTGTCTACATGCCACAATGTTACTTCTGCAGTCCAGAGGATTGAGGTTTAATAGCTGTACCTTGCTGCAGCTGATTTCAAGCTTTTGCATTGTAAAAGATTGTCAGCCATTCAAGATAGGCCTGGTCAAGAAAAAAGACAGCACAGAGATTCCAGGGATGATCTTTTATTGTTGTAGAGTATACAACAGAAGCTTAAGTTCAAGTTTATCTTTATCCCATGTTATTCTAAACAGAATCAAGGCTGGGTTGTTTTGACATTCTTTCTCACATCCTTTTTAACCATTGGACTGTAATCTCTTCTCCAAATGCCTTCTTAATGGCTCTTTCATACCTTTGCCAAGGTCAGCACTGAATTCCTTCACACAATATATTGTTACTCCTTCTGATCAAGTCATGGAAAAATCCATGTTCTGTTCATCAGGAAATAAGCTTTGCACTAAGTAGATTAAGGGGAGGGTGAGGGTAGTCAAGACAAGACAAGACAAGGGAAAGCTCATCAAAAATATTTTGCTGAAAGCTCCTCCAAACTCTCAAGTGGAGCCAGGCTATTTGGCTGGGTGCTCAGAAGATATCACTGAGTAGCAAATCCTTAATGAATATGAGACAGGCGGCTACATAAATTAAATGAATAAATAAATCAGCTGCCAGGCTATTTCTTTCCCCCCCGAGCCTTCCTCATTATAACTGTGCATAATATGGCCCTTCATCTACAGCCCATTCTTACAACTGGCCAGTACAAACTAGGCCACAGAGACTGTTATGTTCTAAAGTTCTTAACTTCAAGGAAAGCTAAAACAGCTTTTGGTTAAATTATGCCACAACGGATTGGAAGCATATGAAGCCTTGTTGCTGGCATTTCAAAAATGCAGACTGAGATATTCCTGCTATACAGACTGCAGCAAATTCTTTGTTGAAACTGTTGGAATAAATCGACAGGGACAGAGCCAGGGTTCAAGAAGAAATGATGAGCTAATGTGAGAGAAAGCATAAGAGACCTTGAGAAAGCTGGGGAAGCAGCCTGACAGAACAGCCATTGCTGTTCCTAGAGAGAAGCATGAAGGAGAAACTCAGAGCAACCATATCTTAATTAGATGTTGTTGTAGATGTAAACAGTGCAGGATAATTATTTTTGAAAGGTTTTCAAGATTTTTCTATAATGACCAGGAGTAAAGGGTTTTAGTTTTTTTTTTTTTTAATCTAGGTGGTTTTGTCTTCTGAATCTGCCAGCCTCATTGGGCTTAAATACCTGTCTTGAGTAAACAATGGAGAAATGGAGATATTCTTTTGATTAGCCATCCTGAGTTTTCAAGAGAGAGAGAGAAAAAGGAAGCAAAATTGGTAAAAAGAGTATTTTAATGGAAGCAAATAATGCAGCAGCCATGGAATTGAATGGCATGAATTAGCATATGCTGCTCAAAAAAAAGTCCGCTCCATTAGCATACACTGTTTCATTTGAAAATGAAAAATGGCATCAAATTATTTTCATTTTATCCTGGTGCTTTGAACTAGGATGATAGTGCTTGCTATGATGGTAATAATGGCTTGATGGTATTTTGAAGTTAGTTTTATAACTTGTCTCACAGCAATGAGGAAGTGAAGTTCCATTTCAAGGCTTCACATTGTGTTAGAAACTAATATTGTGCTTTTGGCTTTTTAACCTTCTTTTTCTCATTCATTTCCCATAATCTACTATTGGAGCAAGAATTTATCTTACACAAAACAAAACAAAACAAAATATCCTATTATTTTTAAAGATGCCACTCCATCTTGTGCTTGTTTTTAAAAAACAACTGTTTGTTAAACTTTGGAATTTAATCTTCCATTTTCACACCCCTAATTCCAACTTTGAAATTTATTGTTTGTCTATGAGGTGAGTGAAAAGTGGATAATTAAAAAAAAGAGTTTCACTAAAAAAAGAAATCTTTCTTAAAAACTGTCTTTCATGATTAATTCATTGTATCTGTACTAAGAATGAGGAATAAATAATGCCACTACTTTATCTTTTTTCTCTTATAGGTTGCTTCTTTTAAAGTCAAGGCAGAAAGAAACAGTCTTTTCTTTTCAGATGGATGTGAATTCATGATTTAGATGAATAAATCAAATGTTACCAGAAATTCCTTCCATATTAACAGTTTGCTATTTATCTATAGTTATTTGAATTTAGAACAAAGTACTTTGTAACGAAGATGCATTTATTTATCACTTTGTGCGTGTGTGTGTGTTTGTGTGTGTGTACAAAAATAAAAACCAGCCCATCAGCAAAAAACAATGGTGAAATCTCCCAACACAATTGTATCCCCAACTGAGCCACTCATTTCCTTAATGTAGCCCAAAGCTTAGGGAACAAGCCTTTTTAGGGTAGGGACACCTTAAATCAATTTAATTCCAGGAGACAGGCAATGTGACAGAGAATGCTTACTTTTTTGATCTCATCAATTTTAGGGAATGTTTCACGGATCTATCTCACAACAAACCTATCTTGGCCCCCAGTCAGAAATTACTGCCAGGAGGAAGAGAGTCCCTCAAATAGATATGTCCTATGTCATGTATGGCATTGTAAGTATAGCCAGCAACATGAATTGCATCTAAAAACTTACCAGTAGCTAGTACAGATCACAGAATAGATCACAGAACAGGTACATTGTTACATGTGCATATTGATGTATGCCTAGTATTGCCTTGCTGAACTTACTGGAGTAGTTGCCATTTCTGAATGGTTTTCAAGGGTAGCTGCATACCAATTGTGTTGAAATAGTTTGCATGTGAACTCACCAAAACATGAAGAATGAATGAAAGGCCCTTTGGATCCAGGAGTTGGCACAACTGGCATATGAGATGAATCTGTGAACAGCTCCCCACCCCATAATATCTTCTACCTGCTCTTCAAGCAAGAGCTGAGAGTCCAGCTGGATAACCAAGAGTGTATATCAGTCCTAAATGGGAAGTGCAGCTCCACCACAACTAAAGGTAGAAGTCTCCCGATTCAGGTAGGCCCAACACCTACTAGTCTTGTTAGGATTAAGCCTGTATCTGTTCTTCCCCAAATGTTCCATGTATTGGGACAAAAGTAATCTAATCATGAAAAAATACTGATAGTAATGTCCTCATCGTGCAGATCATGCTGCATTTGTCCTGAGATAAAAATCTAACCAGAACCAATATCTAATCCTTGGTATGAATTGAGTTAGATGATTTGGGTCAGGTCCAAATCATCATGTACCAGACTCCTATCCAGGTACAGAACTGAAGTCCTCAAGGTGATGACTCCATTGCCTACCTCACAAGGGAATCCAGAAGTTCAGGCAGACGTATGGCTGCACAGCAAGGAGGCCAATATATCAGCAAAAAACATAGATGCCATCTAGAGCCAAACTTCAACCTGTGGTGCTCACATTCAGTTATTGGTAGCTGTCAAGACTTTTAGGATGGCAACACTAACCCACTATTGCCTTGGAGTGGTGGCAGATGCCAAACTGGAAACTCAGGCAATGTCAGGCTCAAGGAACCACAACAATACTGAGAACTAACAGAAAAGTATGTTTATTGCCGCATGCCTATTTACAAGACTCTCACCAGACTATAACTACATTCACTATGGAATGACTAGATAAGCCAGGGGTGTCAAACTGGTGGCCTGTGGGCCAGATGTGTCATGTGTAGTCCATGTCCACCCCAGCTCCGCAAATGGGAAAAACGATGTGAAATATCACATGATGGTAGTGTGGCACAGCAATTTTGACACCCATGTAATAAGCAATCTAAGGTTTAGGCAGGGTCTGCTTTCCAGTGCTTCTTCCCTCCCCGTAATTCCAGGCAAGCCAGTCTTAACTCCACTGCTTACTTCAGCTCCAGATTAACCATACAAAGGCAGATTCCAAGAACAGACTCTTTCTGGACAACGTAGTCCAGGGTGTCAAATTCACACCGTCATGGTATCACATGACATATTGTGACTTTCTCCCCTTTTGCTAAACTGGGTGTGGGCCTGGCCAGCATGTGATGCATCTGGCCTGCAGGCCATGAGTTTGATAGCCCTGACCTAGTCTGTCTGGAACACCATGTCTAGTTAGTTGCCTCATCCAAGATAAAGTCATCAGTGAGAATGATCTTAATACAAACCTAGCATACTAGCTATAGACCAGCATAATAACTATAAACCAGCATAATAATAGCAACAGTTGGAGACCATGGCCTGTGAGGATCTGGTGACTTAGAACTAGGGAAGAATGCTGGAAGATGGACCAGTCTTTATGAATGACCCCCCCTGTGGAATAAGAGTCCAACTTGACATTCATTTGCAGTGATTTGAAACCCATGATCATCTAAGATCTGGTGACCAGAATTGAGAGTGAGTACTAAACTGTGGTAGAAATTAGGATCAATCTCAATAATTAACCACACCAGCCTTTAAAGCAACCATTCCCTAAGTGTCCCACAACCACAACTCCTCCAGAAGCTGTATTTTAACCTAAGTGTTCTATATTTTGTACAGTGGTAGATTTGTCTTCTGTACAGATGCAGATAGATAAACTCCACAAAACATCCATAACAAAGTAATTTTATTGGTTCATCAGGTATCCTCATAACTGACATTTGTGATGAAGTTCTTCTTTCATGACCAATCCTTTGCATATCTGTCTTGTAGGTAAAAAGATGATTATCTGCTATCTTTTTTCCCTCATATCGTAACAATAGAAGTAGAACAGTTACCACGAGTCTGTGAGTTCAGCCAAGAGTGAGGAAAACTTCCCCAGCCCCTTGAGGGTCAATTTAGTGACCAATCAGGATTATAGATGTGGTCATGTGATATAGACTACATTTCCCAGGATACCTTAACTACATTTACAATGATGCATTCCCTTAAGGGGACAGCTCATAATTGCTATCTAACATCCAAATTCCATACACTGGCTAGACAGCACACTCAGTTATACACAAACACTCAAGAGTAACCAAACAATGGCTGTTAATCAGAAGTGCATAGACTACGAGCCATATAAAATTGCCATGCAATCCTTCAACATATTTGTAATTTAATTTGATCATGGCTGTTGAAGGGAGATTATAATGCTGAAAGTTAACTAGCCCCTCTAATTGAAGATGCATATTAAAACCAAAGAATAATCTCTGGTATTCTTTAGGTGCATCAATATCACTCCTTTATAGTATCTCCAACTACCATTCAATACATTTCAATTAAACATAATGGTGTGAAAATGGGATAAAACAAGGAAAGATGGACTGTCCTCTTGACTTTTAAAACTATCCCCTGATGGATGCTTCTCCTGCACCAGGGAATGTTCTGGAAGTCTTCAAAGGATTGCTCCTAAAGGCTAGGTCACACTGGCCGATGGATGCAAAACGTATGCAAAAAGGACTCAGCGGATGAGCAAATTTTCTGGGGTGGCTCCATCCGTTGTCATCCGCTCCAAAAAGTGGCAAAAATTTGCATAAACAGAACGGAAAAGAAAGGAAAAGAATGGACGTGGGTAGTATGTAGCAGGGATGTTAAAGGGATGTTCATAGGAAGCCTAGAGGATGTATGTAGGATGCAAACCGTTCACTGCTCATCCTTTCTATTTCTGTGCTACTAACGCTGTGTAGACGTTCCGTGTACCTTTTGTTTCCTCCCTCTTTCCGTTTTCAGCTGCAGCGGATGTGAGTTGCGAGGATGCCCAGAGGATGCAGAGAGGATACAGCGGACGTTTAACGGATGATAAACGGACATAGAACGTTTGTTGCTTGGATGTCATGGATTTACATCGTACACAGTGGAAAGTTCATCCGTTCACAAAGTTTTGTGCAGCTCAAAACTTCTTGAGTGGATGAAATCTCAGTGGACGGATGCTCAAAGGACAGAGCATATGAAACACGTATGCAGTGAGTACACAACGGATGCATAGCGTTTTCCAATGGATGGCAAGCTTTTTTTAATGTTTTACATCCTCTTTACATCCGTTGGTGCAGTGTGACATGGGCTTAAGCCTTCACTGGACTGCAGCTGCTTTTCTTTGAAGTATTGCAGGGCTCTGAAAAACTGTGCCAGCTTTTATATATCAGGTTTACTCAATGCAATGACGTGATAACTGGAATTATGTGAAAGATTAAAACCAAACAGCTTACAGCCAAAAAATATCAGGGAAACAACCAAACCATATAACTTCACTGCTGGTTCAGTTTTCAGATGATCTCAGCTTTCAGATTAGAATGTGTTTCAAAGGCTTTGCATATGATCTTACATGGTCAGTCACAGTAAAAGAAGCGATATATTTTCATGCGATGCAAGATTGCTCTACCGGAGAAAGATCTTAGTTATGGGCAGCAAATGTATTCATATTGATTTGATTTCATAAATTAGCATGAAATGAGACATAAAAGAAAAAAACAACTGTACTAGAGCAATAGCAGGTATAGTATAGTAAACAACTGTACTAGAGCAATAGCAGGTTAAGTAATCCGTTTTGACTTTTGCAGCATGAGAGAAACAGAATGATATAATGAGTAAGGTGTTGGATTTGGGTTCTACTCCACTTGTAATGATGAATGCTCACCGAATGTCCTTGAATAAGATCTTAACTCTCCAGACAAAGCCCATACACGTACATGGAGTTGTGGTTTGAAAAGTTTACTTTGACTTATTTATTGTACAAATTATATCACACAAATTCTGTCCTTAAACTGATCATTAAATCTAGTGCAAATAATTGTGCTATCTTCTCAGTTTTGGAATAGTAAGGCTTCTAAAAAAATAGATAATGAACTGATATTCTAGATCTATTCATTAAAATTAGGAAAGCAGGTTTCTTTCTAAATATTTAAAATAACCCTCTTACTATTCTCCAGGCATGGAGGCAAAGCTTTCCATGAGATGACATATTCCATGGTTTTGAAACATAGTTCATAATTTTTTTGAGTGACAGTATTTCTGTCCAATATTGTGTTGACATATATCTTAACTTGAAGTCAAAAGAAGGTAATAACTGGACAAGATAAAATAATATCAAGTCTAATGTCCATTCTCTTATAAATATTCTCTGCAGGGTCCAAAAAATGGAAAATAATATTTTCTGATTAATTAAAGGACTGAAAGAAAGGTAATGCCTCCAATGTAATAGGTCACCAGGAGATGGCAGTACTGATATGCTAGAAACTGACATAGTCTTTAGCATCTGTTACAGCATTTTAATTGGAAGATTGTTGTGACAAAAGTTTGATTTAGTATTGTCTATGAAATGAAGCCTGTGGTCTGCCCAATGAAATTCACCATTGTTCATGGAAATGACTGAGTTGATGTGGGCACTGGACATTTCCCAGTCAAAAATGTAAAGACGGTAGACTTTGAAAAATGGATTTGTGTGATCAAAAATTAAATGGATGACTGTGACAACAACAAATTTAAAAAAAAAAATGATTTAAAGACAATTTAATTGGCAGATCAAAGAAAAATTGATCTTAAGCTTGGCACTTCACATGAATGTGTCATCTGATTATTGATGTTCTTCATATCAGAAGATCAGTTCCTAGCATGTTGACAATTGTCATGTTAAAAATGATGCCTTAATCACTACACAAAATTGGTTTGCAGCTATATTTTCCTTTGGTGCAGAGGTGGTATTCAGCAGGTTCTGACCAGTTCTGGAAAACAGTAGCAGAAATTTTGAGTAGTTTGGAGAACCGGCAAATACCACCTCTGACTGGAGATTTTACAGTATCCTTCCCCTGCCACACTCANCTGGAGATTTTACAGTATCCTTCCCCTGCCACACTCACCAAGCCACACCCACAGAATCGGTAGTAAAAAAAATTGAATCCCACCACTGCTTTTCTGTAATCATAATGTTGACAGCTCCCCTAAAAATCCACACTCCACTTTTGAACACGAACAGTTAAAACCATACAATTAAACTGTAATCAAATGAATTTAGAAAATGTGGATATTGTAAAATATTGTAACGACATAACAAAGAGGGTCTTCACACCTCAAGAGACTTACACCTCACAGTTTGTGAAACCCTGATCTCGAATTTATCCATCTATTGTGAGCATCCTGGCAATAAATGTTTGTAGATCTCCACTGGTGTGAAACTGAAGAAACTGAGTAAGGAGAGGATGTTTTCTGTAATCATCATCATATTATGAAAAAGTAGAATAGCCTGGCATTGTTTTTTAATTAGTGAGTGCCATAGGACTGTATGTATTGCTTCAATTAGGTTCTTGGATTTAATTTTTGTATTATGTTGTAATCATTGTACTATGGATATTTTATGTTGATATTTATAATTAGTTTTGTGCACCACCAAGAGTCACACAACTGTGGTGGTCAAACAATTTCATAAAATAAATCAAAAAAGAAAATCCATTTCTAAAGCTGCTAAAATGCACAGTGTTTCCCATTGTCAGTCCTTCAAGGTAGATCAAACTAAGAAACCAAAACTATGAAAGCTACTACTACTTTTATGATAAGGTTGCAGTAATAGACTTGCATGTCTGAATGAGACTCCTTCACCTCCCTCTATGTTCAAGAGAAAAAGACAGGTCAAGCCTGAGATGTTTTCTCAAACTATAGGTCTGCCTCAGACTTTCTTCTGTCACCCCATTGTTTTGGTTTTAGCTCATCTTCCTGTTTTCAATATTACTTTTATAGTCCATTACACCTGTACAATAACATCAATAATTATAGGAATGTAGAATCACTGAAAATATTTGTATTGTTGAAATGAATGCGACAAACCTAACTAAAGATTCTGTTTTGTGTTTGTTTAGCAGAGCCTTGCAAAATTATTTTGTTTCCCTTTGCAGTAGAACAAATGCTTCTATATGCTGGATAATTATCTGGCTCACTTTTTCTTCCTTAAGAAGAATCTATGAACTAAAATGATCAACCTATGAACTAAAACTTTATTTGCAGTTATACTTTTAAATGTTTAATGTTTTCTATATCTACTTTTCCTTTGATCCCCCTCCCCGAATTTGAAATCTATATGATTATTGCTGCAAATTAATATACACTGATGAAATAACATCTAATGTTACATTAGGTTTTCTAATAATAGTCTGCATGAACCAGGTCCAAATTACTCATAACTGTTTGAGTTAGAAGGAATTGTTTTCTCATCCCTTCAAAAGGATAATGTGAGTTTTTAGCTCAACAAACCAAAATAATACTTAGGTCTTTCAAACATCTCATTAGATTTCGGAACTGTTGGAAGAAATGTCCATTTGGGTTCAGTTCCAAGTGGGCAGAAAGACACTGGAAACATGGAGGCTATTTGGAAAGACGGTTTAATGGAGGTTTAATGTTTAATGGACCACGTGATTTTGAGGTCCTGGGCAAAAAAAAAGCACATGGATAAGAGAGGGAGAGAGATTTATACCCCCTGTTGGGCTTTGAACTTGCTTCATGTTGCTGTGGCAAGAAATGTATCCTGATTGGTTGTCTGACTCCCATGGGGCCATGCAGGGGTAACTTTGTAGGTTGTCTTGAGTCTCAGGCTTAGTTGAATCTTGCTGGGGCTTTGGGCAATTTCTATTATGGCTTAATGGCTTTGTCCTTGTTTGGATCTGAGTGATGGCTAATCCTATCATCCTGGAGCTGAAGGTCTTTTGTGTTGTAGATAAGATGTCTTTTGAATTTCTGGGGCTATTAACAAAGGTGAGGCTGCTTTCCAAGAGCATGTTTCTCCTTTTCTCATCCAGGGAGCTTTAATATTCTGCCTTTTTAACATTCCTAAAATATTTCCTGGAAAAGGGTGAGTGCTAACTTTCTACAGAACCTTTCCCAAACATTGCCACCAACGACTGATCACTTACTCAAAAGAATACTTCAGAATTTTTGACTTGCTGTCACTGTAAGGAAAGTTGATTTGAAATTCTCAGAATAATGTAAGACCAGTCTGAAATGCTTTGAGATCTTCTTAATATCCCATGTCCTTAAACTGGTTATCTCTTGAAATCTCTTGTCTCTCTCAGTTCTTGGCAGATCCTGGAATGTGAAAGACTATAGTGAATAAAACATGTCACAATTGTGGTTTTCATTTTGCTTTCCTTATTACATAACAAGAGATTGAAAAGGATTGTGCATACTGATCCATCTAGCACTTTCCCTTAGGATTTGTTAATATTTTGAACATTTGCTTAAATGAATTAATTCTTTCAGACAAGTCAGTAACTTAATTGTCCTTATCTTGCAGTGATAGGCATGCTTTATAAAATATTTATTTTCATATGATAAGCAATTCATTCTAAAGATGGCTAGAAAGAAAGAACATTTATATAAGAAACATTTATATAAGAAACAACCATAATATGAACAGAAAATTGAATAGGAAGGTTTATTATAAGGGTCTCCAGTATGGTTGACTGGGGAATTCTGGGAGCTGAAGATCTTAAATCTTAACTTGGACATGCTTGGTTTATTTGGTAAATATCCATACTTGTAGAATCAAGAAGTCATTCTAATTGTCCTTAAACCAGGCTGTGGAGCTGATGTATGATCGGTTTGAATAATTCCCTTTATTCAAGGGCAATATTGATAATAGTGCTATTATATAATATTATTATCATATTCAGAAGACTACAAATGCTTGCCTTCTATTAGTACTTTTTTTAAGGGAAAGGATATCATGTTTGCTCATTCTCTTTGCTATTCTTTATAATTTCAAGTTAGAATGCTATTTGAGATCAGGCAATCAAAATCATATTCCAAAGGTGTCTATACAATAAATTTATTTCAAAAGATGCTGTCATATGAAAATGCTTTGCTTACTAGGTTGCTCAGGTAAATGCTATACATCCATTTTATTGGATATCACTAAGATTAAATACTGTGTTCCAGGTAAAAAATGTATTCATCATCATGATGACATTTTTTTACTATTGCCACAATGATATTTTATTGTTATTGTTTTCATAATAGCTTCAGTTTTTTGTATTACTGTTTGCAGCTTTTTCCCCATCATGTGTATTATGTTTTGCTTGTGAATACTATGGATTACAAACAAGAATGGTCATTTGTGGGATATTCCAGACTATTTTGTCATTGGAATTGTTGATGGCAGCATTCTGAGATGGTTTTGTTTTGTTTTTAAAAAGGAATGCTCTGGGAAACACTGAAATATTCTGGGAAAGGACCAGGTTGTTCTACAATTGGTCAATATATTCTTGCATCATTCACATCCTTTATAATGTAGATTAAAAAACTTATGTAATGCACCTGCATCTACTATAAGACCTATCCCAAAAATAAGCCCTAGGTAAGCCCCACCCACCATCTGGTTGTATGAGTTGGGGTGAGATCAGGGGTGGAATTCAAAATTGTTGACAACTGATTCTGTGAGCATAATTGGTTGTAGGCATGGCTTGGGGTCCTGTGACTGGGTGGATGTGGCTTGGTGGTCATGTTATTGGCTGGGTATGGCCAACTCAATATCACTCACATCGAAGCATGCATCTCCTCGCCTGGCGTCTCATGACTGTGGGGATGCTGCAACAGTCGTAAGTGTGAATAATGGTCATGTCACTTTTTTCAGTGCCATTGTAATTTTAAATGGTCACTCCACACAAGCAAAGTACCAGCAAAGGAGGGGAAAAAACTNCACACAAGCAAAGTACCAGCAAAGGAGGGGAAAAAACTCCAGAGACATTCCTGAGACAGAAAGTCTAGTCCTGCCAAAAATGTAACTAGGGTTAATGGAGAGGCAGTTTCTGTAAGGAACACCAGAATGTTTCCTTCCTGCCTTCCTTACAGGATTAGGTGGATTAGTAATTTCTTCTAAAAACCGGTTCTCCCAAGTGCTTGGAATGTTAACAACCGGTTCTAGAGAATAGGTGTGATCTGGTAGAATCCCACCCCTGGGTGAGGTGCAAATGTAAAAATCAAACTAGGGCAGGGGTGGGTAGGGAGTGGAGCTGCCCCATGCACCCTGCATCCACTTACCTTAGGATCGCTGCAGCCAGGCCTGATTTCTTCTGCAGCCGCTTGCTGCGGCTTTCAGCTGGATGCCACGTGTTGCACCGTGCTGATGCCGCCACTCAAAGCAGAATGCCACAATGCTCGTCATACCAGTGCTGCTGCTCATGGCAGAATGCTGCAAGGCTCGTTGTGCTGGTGCCACTATTTGCAGCAGGACATCTTGAGACTTGGTACACCAATGCTGCCATTCGCAAGTGCAATGGCACAGCATGCCACCCAGACTCCTGCCGCTCGCAGAGGCACCAGTGCAACAAGTGTCAAGGCATGGGAGGCTTGGCTGCAGTAGTCCTAAGGTAAGCAGATAAGACCTCCCCTGAAAATAAGACCTGGTGCTTATTTTAGGGCTGAAAAGAAAATAAGACTTGGTCTTATTTTCAGGGAAACATGGTAGGTACATCATACTTGATTCCCAGAATCTACTTATATGCCTGCTTTGTATAGTCATGCCATATTTTTGGATTCTAATCCCTTTCCTATAAGTGCTGTTGGCTATCAAAAGCTTGTTGAGATAAGAATTTGTGGCAGTTGTAGTGTAAACCCTGAGCCCTGCTGTTCTCTTTGCAGAGTTAAATTTCATCATATGATGTTTTGTGATTGTTTTTCAAATACTTAGGAAAAAATTGAATGGAAAGTTTGATTCCCCCTGCTTCTTATTTCAAAACTCCTGGTTATCATAACAATCCAAGGATAACATCAGTGTGTTGGCATGAAAATGAGATCCATATGCAGGAAACAATGCATCTTCAATCATCATGGCCAATCAATTCCTACTGTTGCTAAATCATAAGTAATCAGAAATCATATACTTCAGCAACCTCTTTGCAAACCTTGAAAAATCAAAGAGTTAGAAATGAAAAGGCTGAAGACTGTTGCTGAAGACAACTGCTGTTAATAAATAAGAATACAAAACAATAACATCAATAACCATCCAGATGAAAGAAATCTGATTCAATGGCTTATGCAAAGAGCAAACAGAATTAGAATAAGATCTACAAGCAAAGGATAATAGCTTCCTCAGAAATAATTATAACTCCTGCATAAGAAGGAGAATAAGACTGGAAATTACATAGAACAGAAGGCCTTGCCTTCTTAATGTCTTCCAACATTCTACTACAAAGCAGGGGCTCTGAAAAGATGCAACTCTGAGCTATTTGATTGGTTCATTGTTCCCATCTGATCAACCAGATGGTTTGCACAGGAAAATATAGGCTCTACGATGGGTGACACATCTAGCATGGTGAAGAGCTTTGATCGTGGAGGGTCCAGAGCATCTGTTAGTTGTAATAAGATGATGAAGCTGGCAGGAAATAACAAAATCCTCTATCCCCGTTTTCTGAAATTTTGAAAAACCAATAGGACCAGCTGACAAATACAAAAGTAAGGTGAATCAATTGGACTTCTTTCTTCCTAGTCTTGTGAAGTTACCAGAGTTGGATTGCAAAATATTTTTCAGGACAAGGCCCATACATAGTCTTTTTTGTGCCAACTCAGAAAGCTTAAACTGCTCAAGGAACTGCTGATACAGTTCTACAGAGGAATTATTGAATCTATCATCTGCACCTCTATAACTATCTGGTTTGGTTCTGCAACCCAACAGGATAGACACATACTTCAGAGGATAATTAGGACTGCAGAAAAAACAATTACCACCAACCTGCCTTCATTCGAGAGACCTGTACACTGCACAAGTCAAAAAGAGGGCTGTGAAAATATTTACAGACCCCTCACATCCCACACATAAACTGTTTCAGCTCCTTCCCTCAAAGCGACACTATAGAGTACTGCACACTAGAACAACTAGACACAAGAACATCACTCTGCTAAACAAATAATTCCTTCAACACTGTTCAACTATTACAAAGTCTGCACTACTATTACTGTTAATCTTCTCATCACTCCTTATCACCCATCCCCTCCCACTTATGATTGTAGGACTGTAACTTTGTTTCTTGTATCCTTACAATATATATTGACTGTTTCCTAGTATGATTTGATTGCTGATTGTACGCTATGACTATCATTAAGTGTTGTACGTTATGATTTTTGATTCTTGATGAATGTATCTTTTCTTTTATGTATACTGAGAATATTTACATCAAGACAAATTCCTTGTGTGTCGAATCACACTTGGCCAATAAAAAATTCTATTCTATTCTATTCTATTCTATTCTATTCTATTCTATTCTATTCTATAGAATGACACAGGTTAATTTGAATTAATGGACATAAAATAATTATTTTTAACTAATTACCTGTGTTAATATGGTTATTGTATATGTTCTTAATCAGAGGTGTCCAACTCGCAGCCTGCGGGTTGGATGCGTTATACTCTGGCTATGCCCACCCCCGTTTTAGGGAAGGGGAAAGAAGTCACGATACATCATGTGATGACAACATGATGATGCAAGTTTAACACCCCTGTTCTTAATCATGTTCTCTTTTAATAACATTACAGTTTTATGGCAAAATCGGGAGAGCTCTGGGAAGCAACACCAAAGGTTTCTGGGCTACATACAGTGCTCTAGCTTCAGACTGTGTACATGGAAGAAAGATCACATAAAGCTGCACTCATTAAGGGAAAGAGTTAAAATATGAAAGACAGGATGTGTGATGTCAAAAGCCAATCCCCTCTCCATGTGTGTATGTGTGTGTGTGTGTGTGTGTGTGTGTGTGTGTGTGTGTGAAAGGANTGTGTGTGTGTGTGTGTGTGTGTGTGTGTGTGTGTGTGTGTGAAAGGAACCACGTCATACTTACATTCAAAAGTGTGAACTTTTAATCACAAGGCCACACCTACCAATGGAAATTCATACCATAATGTAGGAAAGCTATATAATTTTTTTGAAATAAAAAAGAACATGACTAATAGGATTTGCAAGATAAAGGGATGAAGAATTTATTGCAGAAATAATTATTTATATAGGTTTAGTGAAGAAAGAAGAAACAATAACAGATGGTTTCTATGCAAACCAATTGATTTGAGTGTGGCATAGTAATAGCCATAATTATAGCATAATTGGATTTGATCATGTAAACATGGTAGACAGTTTAAAGGATTAGTGTGTTTTTTATTCTTGAAGAAATAAACTAGCGATCACTGTTGGACACAATTTTGGCGACTGAATTTGACTGCTAAGACTTTAAGTAGTCTGGATTCTCTTTGGTCTTAACACCAATACTTCTTGGGCACCAGTTTTGGATGGAATATCGTGGAAATCATACCATTTTTTATTAATGCATATAATGGAAGCTGTCTAACCACCTACTATATTCTGTATATTTAGTATCATGGGCTGAAGAATAATTTGAAGCCAGTTGGTTGTGAAGAACCTTGACAATGGAGTGTCTATCTCATGGTCGTCCCAAAGCAGAGGTGGTACTCAGCAGGTTCTAACCAGTTTTGGAGAACTGTTAGTGGAAATTTTGAGTAGTTCGGAGAACCGGCAAATACCACCTCTGACTGGCCCCACTCCCATCTATTCTCTGCCTCCTGAGTCCCAGCTGATTGGCTGGGTCTTTTTTTTGTTGCCCTGCACAGGAGAACAGAGCTGGAAAGCAGATTAATGGGGTGGGGAGGGAATGGGATTTTGCAGTAATCTTCCCCAGGAGTGGGGAGGGAATGGAGATTTTACAGTATCCTTCCCCTGCCATGCCCACCAAGCCATGCCACGCCCACCAAGCCACGTCCATACAACTGGTAGAAAAGTTTTTGAATCCCACCACTGTCCCAAAGGTGCTTTATCCAGAAAGCCACCGTACTTTCTTGTTTTTTTTCTTTGAAAATGTTTTTCTTCTCATCCAAGATAATTTTAAGAACAATTGCCATTGTACACGGAATGCACATAGGTTATTGCAGTTCCCAAATAAAGCCTTTTAAATGTATTGCAGGCTCTCCAATGCCTTGCAATGGATTGCCATTATCAGATGTATTTCTCAAGCACTTACATATAAGAAAAATCTTTTCAGTGTCCTGACAACCTCTATATATTTAATTTCCAAGATTGATGGGTCTTTGGTGCTGTGTGAGGTTAGGTTTTTCTTTCTTTGCAGACGTTTCATTATCCACAGTAGGTAACATCATCAGAGCTGCCTAGTTTGGGTAATGAACCATCTGCAAGAAAGTAACCAATCTCATAGAGCAGGGATGTGAAACTGGTGGCCCGTGGTTCGAATGTGTCACACGTAGGTCACGCCCACCCCAGTGAATGGGAAAAATGTCGCAAAACATCATGTGATGGCCATGTGATACGGCAAGTTTGACACTCATGTTGTAGAGCATCAGGGATCCCTCATTTCAACCTGAGAAACGAATGTTCTTTATTTTTATTTCCAAGATTTCTAGCCAGTAAACCCAGTATTCAGGCCAATTGATAATTCTGAGAATTATAGTTCTCAGATATCTGGACAGAATCCAGTTAAAGAAGACTAGTAGAGAATTCCTCATAATCAAATCTTTCTATTTCACAAAATGATGAGTATGTGAAATTGAACTTTCCAAAATCAGTTTATCAATCTATGGCTTCCCTTTCTGTTTTCTGCTGTGGAGTTCCTAAAACCCTTGTGTTACTTCTGTAAGAAAATTTCCATAGCTTCTATGGGATAATACGACATTTGACACTGGGAAGCTTTAAAATCCTCTTTTCAGGACTAAAATCCAGATAAAACATTTGAAAGCAATCCAGATAAAATCCAGATGATGCAGTTGTTTCTCTCATAGCAATTTATTTATTCAGTTATGATCAGTAAACTAACTGAGATGCCATTTAAAGACCCCCAGATAGAATGTAGGGAAGTAAAGGTAAATGTAAGGCTAATAGGAAATGCCTATTTCTGAGAATAGGTAGCTGGAAATGCTGTTTAGAAATTCTCCAAGGGATGGAAAGTCTTGTTGGAGAAAAGGTTGTACTTTGGGTTTCACCTGTCTTGATGACATATAGTTTCAGAAGAAAGGGTTTGAAACTGTTTTTGTTATGTCCACTTTGGTGATGCTAGCAAGTCTACTCTTGTATATGTCCACATCTGGCATTGTCCTGAAAGGAAAATGGGAAAGAGCAAGGAAACTGTAGAAATTTCTAACGAACAGTATTTGAAAATATTGTCCAGGGGAAAAATGCGAAGGAAGGTAACAGAGAAAGCTCAGTTATTTCTAGTCATTTCTTCATTTTTCTCAGCTGAAAAGCTTGTGTCCAAATCTGGGATATGATAGAAAGCAGAAAAAAAATATCTTGGGGAGGTCTGAGACTGCTATTTTTCTACTGTAATAAACTGCAGTGAATTTCTTTCCTTCTGTTTTGTATCAATGTCCCTTCTGTGCGCACATGCAAATGGAGGTATATTTATATCCCAGCAATCCATACCTTCTTCAGCCCATTGCTTGTTCAATTCAAACAAAAAAAGTAATAACTGTACTGTTTGCCTCATTCATGAAACCAAGTTGTTTTTTTTAAGACCTATACATGTTTAAAAATTTAATACAGTTCATTGAGCATCTTCCAAGATGTTTTCAAGGCATTTATCACTTTTGCAGTGTGCCATTTTCACACTATATATTGTACAGGGATATGAGTGGAAAAGATGAAGACCAATGATGCATGGAAGCCTCTCAGGAATGAAAATAAATATAATCAGTATCTTTTAGCATGAAAAATAGGATTTAATTTATTTCTAAATAATAATTGATTCAACAACTATGGGGTGGCTACAATCCAGCTTTAGTTCATGGGAATAACAGGGCATTTTTTAAAAACAATTTGAACAACATTTTAAAAACATTTAAAAAAACATTTTGTAAACAACAAACTAAAAGATTCAAGGTCCATCCCACCCCTGAAAGGACCTAATGGTAAAAACTGTAACGATGACACTATTGAAGCAAACCTCTTTAACACATTCTTTGGTTCAGTATTTGTAAACAGCAATGGATCATACCCAGTATTTCCTAGTCAAACCACAGACAACTACAATGATCTAATAAATATTGATTTTACAGAAGACATTGTTGAAAAAGCACTACACAATCTAAAACCATCTCTATCTATTGGACCAGACGGAATATGT
>BHFT01021511.1:0-42769 GCA_004320025.1 Laticauda laticaudata
AAAAAAAAAAAAAATACGAAGAGCAACCTAAAGTTAGCTCTATTTGCTGTGGCATCCTGTGGCGCATCCTCTCTGACTCCTCTTTGCATCGCGTCACTACCCCCCCCCCAAAAAGGAATAAATAGATGTCGGTGTGCTAAGCCCTGAAGGACACTAGTATTATATAGGAAGGAAGGCTGCAGTTCTTTAAACTGTAGAAGGTCTGCAAGCATCTGCCTTGGTGGGGCAGTCCTGTTGTTAGTGAGCCCTCCTCGCTGCTTGAAAACCAGCAAGCGGCCATCCTTGGTAAAAGGGCTCCCGCCTTCTGGAAGAACAAGCAGGTGAGCAAACAGAGCAGCTGGTGGCTGTCCCCAATAGCCATCTCCCGACTTCTTGCAGCTGGTGGTGCTGCGTGGTTGGTGGTCAGCTGCCTCTTCTTGCCAAGGTTGCTGGCAAGGAAGTTCCTTTTGCTTTCTGCTTCCATCGGTCATCTGCCAAGTGGCAGGATTAGGGTAGAAAAGGACCTTCCTGCTCTGTTCTGGGCCTCTTTTTTTTTTTTCTTCCAGAAATACATAGTGCAGAGAGGAGGGATTCAAAAAAGCAGGGAAATGTACACAACGG
Source organism: Laticauda laticaudata (assembly GCA_004320025.1). Taxonomy (NCBI): domain Eukaryota; kingdom Metazoa; phylum Chordata; class Lepidosauria; order Squamata; family Elapidae; genus Laticauda; species Laticauda laticaudata. The sequence continues at coordinate 601 of BHFT01021511.1, forward strand.
GCAATCCACTTTTCTTCAGTGAACTTTGCGTCTATGCAGGTCAGGCCTGGATTTGTAGAGAAGGGGGCGCAAAAGGAGGAGGGCTGGGCCATCAAGAAAATGGAACTTTCTGCTTGGAAAGGGGACACTTGTCCCTTGGTCCAGCTCAAGTATCCATGGTTTATCGTCTGCTTCCTTACAGGACCATCTTTGTCCTGTGGTTTCTACCTGCCTTATCTGGTCAGGCAGAAGAGGCATGCATGTTCCAAGTCTGTCCAACAGTTAAGATAATCTTTCCTGTCATGGCAAGGCCCTCTGTCTGGAATAACATTCCCACCACAAGGTGATGTCCTGGCTGGTTTTTCACAAGGGCCAAAAGGCTTGGATGTGTGCTTGACCCTGGGGCCCTGGATGTGTAAGGGGGAACCCAGAATCATATGGTTTGAGATGGGTGGCTGTGTAACTCCATTAAATAAATAATATAGTGTCATTTGAATCCATTACAGACATGGTTTACTATTGATTTGTTTCAGGTTGTGGTTCCAGCATTCCAGTCGGTCTTAGAACTCTGGGATTTCTTGGTGATATCTTCTCTAACTAACTAAATCCCATCTGTCAAAGGCAGCTTGGTCCACCACCTTCTGAGGTATTAAATTGGCTGTTTAGACATGTCTTGTCTCTTGCTGGACATCGTTTCTTTATTAACAAGGGCAGAAAGATCTGGTTTTATTCTTTTTTTCCCCTCTTCCATGATAATCTTGACACGTCCCTTGAACTCTAGCACTCACAGGCCTACCGGTAGCTTTGGCTTTCATGGCTACCACATCTACTAGAATTCTAGGAAGCTGAGGTCAAACAAATCCAACCACTTTTTCATCCAATCCAGACATGAGGATGTCAGATGGGACATGGGAAGCCAGGAGAACAACCAAGCCCATGCTACTGGAAAATGGTCTTGTTAGGAGCCACTTTGTGTTATCTGGTTGGAATAGTGTGGGTTTTTTTTTAAATGTGTGTGTATCTTGTGTACCTTTAATGTATTTTAATTCCTGTTAGTTGATCACAGTTGCATTGGGGAGATGGATCTACAGCTAAATAATGTTCCTAGCCACACATGGAGAAACCAGGAGATTGTGAGTTCTAATCCTTCATTGACACAAAGGAAGCTTGGTGACCATTTTCTCCTGGCCCTAGGACAGATCAAGGGCAATTCACTTCCAAGATCTTGCCAAGAAACCTACAGGAACTTTATCGAGGTAGTTGCCACCAGTAAACTCAAAGATACATCCACACACCCCTTGATGCCAAGCATCAAACCTGTGACTCTCTGATGCAAGTGTGTACTGCAATGCTGTGCCTCTCTGTATCCAGATTGTAGAGCTGGTTAAATTAACCCGCTTAAAGCAAATCTTTGTGTCACATTAACCAGCGTTCAACTGGGATGGCTTAGCATAATATTTTTTATCATCTTCAGAGAGTGAGCATTTGGATTCAGCTGTCTTGGGCTTCATTTCAGTCTTTAAAACAAAAGTGAACTATTCTCTGCTTCTAAATTAATGTTTAGAGATTCTCAGATCAGCGAATAATTGAAAAACGGCCCAATAATGTTGTGCTGCATTTTGTCTGGGGGAAAATGTACTATTTTGTTTTAGGCTTAAGATGCCTGCAGGCCATATCCCTACATTCACCTAATAGTGGCATAAACACCATTGGTAACATCTTATTTTCTGCTATATTGCCATTATATGCTCCTTTGCTGTGTCTCCATCCCATGAACAAGACAGACTTAAGTCCTTAGCTGTAAAGGGATTAAAGTGATGTTTTCTCCCTTTAGCTGCTACCATCCAAGTGTAAAATCTATAATTTAGGATTTGTACCTCTGAGTCTTCTTTACTACATGTGGAGATTTGTGCCATTCTATAGCTACACTATTTCAGACTGGAGAAACAGAAATATTTCAATCTTATATGAATGTTGAGCAAATGTTTTCTCAAGATAGTTCTCCCAGTCACGCTTCAAGCTTCCTGTTTCTCTCCCTGTCCCTCTGTCTGTCTCTCTCTCTTTCCCTCTTCCCTCTCTCTTTCTGTCTCTCTGTCTTTCTCTTCATCTTCCTCATGCCCCTCTCTTTCTCGTGAGTGTGTGTCTGTCTGTCTTTCTCTTTCGCTCGCTTGCTCGTTCCCTCTCTCTCACACACACACACAAAGTGGAACTAAGGAAGAAAAGCTTCATTGCACAAGCAAACATATACTTGCATCTCAGAGGCTTCATTATAACAGCAATTACTGTTCCCATCAAGTTTAATATTTCTATTTCCGCAGGTGATAATATTTCTATTTCCGCAGAGGTGTGCAATTTCATTCAAGCTGGAAGCATCCATTGGCCTCAGAATGGAATGATGGTGCCTCATCCTAAAAAGAAAATCAGATTTAACACGACCAAATCAAGCTTAGCAATGTATATTCCTTATGATTACTCCTCATATCGAAAGCTACATGTCAATGGCCTCTTTAGGCTTCCTCAGAGGCTGATCCAGAGCAGTTAGAGATCCTGCATGACCATTGGGCTTCAGTGGGCATTACAGGTAGTCCTTGATTTACAACAGTTCATTTAATGACCATTCAAAGTTAAAATATTGCTGAAAAAAAGTGACTTTATGACCGTTTTTTGCACTTAGGACCGTTGCAGCATCCCCATGGTCACATCAAAATTTAAATTCTTGGCAAGTGATTCATATTTATGATGGTTACAGTGTCTTGGGATCATCTTTTGTGATTTTCTAATAAGCAAAGTCAGTGAGGAATCCAGGTCCATGTAACATCCATGTTTCTAACTTTAACAACCACGGCAATTTGCTTAGCAAGTGTGGCAAGAAAGGTCATACAATGGGACAGAATTCATTTAACAGCTGTCTTGCTTACCCAAATAAATTTGGGGCTCAATTACAGCCATAAGTCGAGAGCTGTGTGTATCGTCTTAGTGGCCCATTTTAACTTCTCTCATAGTCCATGCTAGCAATTTGGACTTCGCTCAAAACACCCAACATTTCAAAACGTTCACATTGCAAGTAAGGACTTGTGTTAATTTCTTACCACACTGGGCCCTGACACCAATGTTGCTCACGCTAATTTTTTTTCTCTCTCTTACTGGCTAAGAACTGAAATCCTGCTCATTTTTTTTCCTTTTCAGATTTGCATGAAATGCTTTTTGTCAAACCCCGAGACAGCTGTGGTTAAACAAAAATAGTTTAAATCAATTCAGGGCAGCAGCTGGTAAAGAAATATGCCTTTGTAGTGACAACATAAAGAAAGCAAGGACTGAGACTGCCCCTCCTTCAAGTTTATTTCTTTTTTGTATTTTATGGAAATGCAGCAACTTCAGCTGAAATCCTTAAATAGAAATCCTTACACAATTTAACAAAGAATATTATCAACTTGTCCAGCGCTCATTATTATCCTTATTTCTTACTTTTGTCTACTTAATTTGATGTTTATCTTCCCCCTTGCTGCTTTATTCTTGATAAATATTCACTTTTGCAAAATGCCCAAGAAAGCAATTTGTCTGACTGGTCACAATTCATAACAGCACTGTGTGCTGTTGTGTATGTGTGTGTTGCTGTGATGCAGAAAATTCTGCAGTTCCCACCACCCCTTTATTTCTCATTCAAGATAATAAAAGAAAATTTGCTTTTAAATGTTCAATCCAAAGGGGAGAATGTCAGTGAAATTCTAATAAGCAGAGTGTGGCATTCTTGCACCAATTCGGTTATGAGGTATTGGGAAGAAGAGAATTTTACATAGAAGAAAGAATTTGCTGTGAGAGAGAAACTTAAGGTAGGAGTATAATTTTTTTAAGAAAGGGTTCTTGAGGCAGATGCTTGCATTAAAGCAAACATAACTTTTGTTTTGGAAATAAACAATGATAGTAAGCCTGAGTAATTTAAGGACTTGCTGTATCTGCATTACCCAACTTGGCTTTCACTGTTCATTCTCTTAATACACACACACACCAATAAAATGACCTCAGGACATTTTTTTTCTGCTCTACTTCCAAAGAACACTTTTCCACGTTATGTCACCTTGAGTGCACATAACCATTTTGGACAGCAAGTTTAATTTTGTTGCATGTTTATTCCCCCCCCCCCCCCCCNGTTTATTCCCCCCCCCCCACCAATTGGCTGTTTCCAATGCCCCTTTAACAGAGTCGATAAAACTACCACTTGATCATGACTTGCAATAGTATAATGGTTACAACAATTGGCTTGTACAGACAATTGTTGGTTCAGAACAGAAATGTTCTTTAATCACTTCTCCAACCCCTGAGCGTACTACTTGTTCCTGGCTGGCTTTTTTATTTTAAATAAATAAAATGGATGCATTGTTTCATGCTTTTTCCAAACACTTGAGGTAGAATGATTTCACTCTCAGTTTTGTACGAGAGCTAAAAACAAAGATAATTTTAGAGTTGCTTTTCTGAAAGAGATAGGAAGCATATAGATTTAATGAATAAATAAATTGGAAAATAATGAAATAGTGCCTCGCTGCCATAGCGTGTTAGCCCAGATAGGATATTCTTAAGCTGACTTAAAGTCAAGTCAGCACGAAGCAGGAACTATTTATTTATTTATGTAGGCATTTTATATGGCAAGCCTCTAAATAAAAAAAAAAAAAAAAACCTCGAGAAGTATATAATTAAAACATTTGGAAAAGTCCACCGATAATAAAATGCAGCTTAAATGGTAAGTCTCTTACCATTTAAGAGTAAGTCTTTTACCAGATGTAGGATATAACCTGCATCTATCTACAACTGAGACTCCATGTTGTACTTTCTTCCATTATGGAGAGAAAGTGAGTCGGGGAGAATCCAAACTGCAGAGTTTAGAAAGAGAATGGAGCTGAGAGAGGAAAGAAGTCAGGAATGAAAAGCTTAAGAGTGTCAGTCTAACTCCCAAGAGCCAGCAGTATGGCTTTTAGACAAGATGGGAGATAAAAGTTCAGAACCATCCTTGGCTCGCTGTCCCTACATCTATTGCCTTCAATTGTCAATAAGTTCATGAGAGCCGAAAGTTGGGTCATGCAAAGTTGAATTCCAACACAAGATGGCCAAGCCTATGAATGTCTTGTCTTCATGGTACCTTCATCTTTCCAGGGTTCTATAGATTCCATGATTTCTTGTGCTTTGTATCTCGAGGAAAGATAACACGATGCAGGGGTGTCAAACTGGCGGCCCATGGGCCAGATGCATCACACACAGGCCACGCCCATCCCAGCTCCATGAATGGGAAAAACATCACAAAACGCCACATGACGGCAACGTGACGCGGTGAGTTTGACACCCGTGCGATAAAGCTTCTCCCTCTGTACTCTTCCAAGCTAGAAAGAGTGGGCAACTAAGGAAGCCTCAGTGACAAAAGAATGTATTACAAAACATCACTTTCAGAACCAACCATCATGGAATTTAGCAGAAAATAAAGCTCAAAAATATTACCAAAAGAAATTTGAAATAATTTCTCAAGTATAATAGATTAACAGAGTTGGAAAGGATCTCGTAGGCCATCTAGTCCATCCCCCACCACCCAGGCAGGAGGCCCTACACCATTTCTGACAAATGGCTGTCCAATCTCTTCTTGAAAGCCTCCACAATAAGGGAAGAAGGAAAGAAAACTTGAGAGAAGCATTTGATTTTCACACTCCCACTAAACACCAGCTATCCAAGAATAATTTTTCGGTGTCTGTAAAATAATTTTGAGCTTTAATTTCCATGAAACTGAAATGATGAATTAGTTGGTCTGAAAATCATATTTCACTCACAAGTTGATTACTTTTCAGAGTATTTCCCACATGGTGCCGTTTTAAAGTATATTTCTTCTCAAAGCATTTTCTAAAGTACACAACAGATGAAATACTTTTAACTATAAAGGCTTCATCTTGTGAGAACATTTATTAGGTCCCATTAGGCGTAAAGCAATTCTGTCTTAAAGTAAAACATTTCTGCATCAGAATGCCTTCACTTCTCCATGGCTGTGCTAGTGACAGATAGGCAGGCTGAAGTGAAGCTTTTCTAACCTGTTAATAATATTTCCCTCCAGCTTCTCCTTATTGGCAAAAGACTAAAGCATTTGTTTGGTTTTCTATGTGAATATACTGTATAAACAACATTAGGAAGCTGGGAGGGGAATGCAGGATGTCACCGGCATGGCAAAGTTTTACTTCCTTCTTTTTGCTAACCATGGATTATCAAGACAACTGGAAGATTTATTTATATTTATTATAATTATACTCTACTTTTTCATTCAGGAGCTCAAAGCAGCATACCTAGTGCTCCTTCTTCCTGTTTTCTTTTATAAAACATTGGGGCAGAGGTTGGGCTGAGAAGGGCATCCATTCACATCCTCTACATCCATCTGTTAAATCCACTACTAGACCCTGGCTAGTAAGTTGCATCAAAGAGCACTAAGACATGGATTTTTATTATCAGTGGTTTGATGGTTGTGTGAAAATGTTTGGCTTGTCTCCAGGTTTACTCCCAAGAGTAAGGACAGGACTTTTCCTGCATATTGCAGATTATTTAGAAAAAAAAATAATTACCATGTATGTCTATGGAGTTTCTCAGTCATCCAGGTCATGGTTGTCTCAAAGCTGCTTGTCCAAAAGGCGACAGGACTTCCTTATTTTTTTTTCTTGAAAACATTTTGCTTCTCATCCAAGAAGCTTCTTCAGTATATTCAGGTAATTTGCAGGTGGGGTTTGAATGTGCACATTCAGATTAGAGCTACATACAGTCTATGTTTATCCAGAAATATGTCCCTTTGTGTTCAGATCACTATCAAATTGATTTTGCTTCTCGGAAGCTGACTGGGAAGATTGCAAATGGCAATCACATAACTCTGGGACATGGCAACCAAAGCTGGTTGCCAAGCACCTGAATTTTGAATATAAGATCGTGGGGATGTTGCAATTGTCAGCTGAAGTCTGTTTGTAAGTCACTTTTTTCAGTGCCATTGCAACTTCAAACAGTCGCTAAATGAATGGTTAAAAATCGAGGACTAACTGTCCCAATCGTGAAAATGAAGTTTCTATCCATCTTGGGTGGCCAATTCTGGATTATTTTGCCTTGCTTCATTTCTGTCTATAATGGATGCTAAGTCTGGACCTAGGAACGTTCTCTCTTGAGGTCTGGTTTGTTTCTTTATGTCAGCACCTTTCTTTTAATTCCCTGGGCTTTTGGCTCTTAGACTTTCCCCATATTTCACCTCGTTTTGCTATTATGATCTCCCGGCTTTCTTTCCACATTATCTTTCCCTCTTCCCGCTCCTTGCCAAATTCAATAAAGTTTAATCATATCAATTTACTATTAAATGTAGGTTCTGCTTCCCTTTTTTGCCATTGGTGCTCAACAGTAAGGGGAAAAAATTAGAAATTAAAAATAAACCAGACTTATAGTCTTATTCTTCTTTCAATCTGAGGATAAAGTTTATGGTCATTTTGGTAACTGCTGAAAACCTTCTGGTGAATTATAGCTTAAACAGCATGCTTCAGCTTCAATAAATTACTGCTCCATCTACTGACAGATATTGAATCAACAATTGATGTATGTCCATTCTTCAGTCACTAGCCAATTTCAACTCCAAAAAGGAGAGGAAAAAAACCAGGAAACAGAGGCTAGCTTGTTCTTAAAATAGAATACAGGTCATGAAAAAAGACAAGCCATGTATTTCTGGATCACCAGCGCTGCTATAAATGCATTTTCATTATGAATGAAATGTTTCTCTCCCACATGTGGCTTCATAGACTACAAAGAGGGCAACTGGATAATTTATCATTAAAACCAAGGCAAAGGCTTGTGAAAGATTTGATCTGAGACCTGGATGCATGCATACCTACCCTTCCTTGTGACTAAAGACCAGAAACAAAAGATACTGCGAAGGGCAATTAAATAAACATTGAATAACTTCTAGGTGGTCAGAATTGTAATTCTGGGTGACCTTGCCTAATTTTCATTTCTGCTTCACCATATTTTGCTAGACTTTGAAATCTGAGAAAAGTAAAGTCACCTAAAAATTATGTTCCTCCAGAGCAGTGAGGAAACAGAGATAAAATGTTAAGTGTTACCATTCTGATATTGCCAGTTCTTCATGGGCAAATATGTTTCTCAGATAGGATCTCAGAATACTTTCCCTGTAATAATTCAGAGACCCAAATATATAATACTAGCCTAGAAGAAACTTTTTTTAGTTTTGGAAATATAAAAAAGAGGCAAAGATAGCCAACTGCTTCCCCAGACCCCTTTGTCATGCAGGTCCTACTTTCATGTGCAGAAATTTTTTTCCCCAATTTTCTTTATGTCTGGAACCTGATATTATTTATTTTGCAGAACAGTATGTTTGGCATACCCCAAGGATTATATGAATATTGTTGATAACTTCTATATTAGGGATATCCAACCTTGGTGATTTTAATACCTGGCTGGGGAATTCTGGGAGTTGAAGTCAAAGTTGCCAAGATTGGACACCCCTGCCCTATATCATTAGTTTTTCTATGATGACATTCCAACTAGAAAGAAAATCATCAACTATTATTAGTGGAAGTGAATCTGAGGGGAAAACTGGAGCTCTAATCAATAGTTTTATCTCCAGCCTCCATGCCCTAGCCATCAATTTTAAGCATCTTGGTTTCTCATTCAAGAAGGGCATTCGCTACCCCCGCATTTCTGGCTTGGTCTGAACCATTTCATGAGAGTTCTTCCCAGCCGAGAGGCCCATTTGAGCCAAGACTTTATCTTGGAAGTGTTTATAATGCAGCCAGCGCTAGTTCAAACTCTGTTAAAAATGTATCATTTGACAGCTATTGTAGATCTTGATTGCAACAGGAAGATATTATCATAGCGAGCCATCCGATTTTCTTTGGGATAGAAAACTACTGCCAGCTGTATAATAGAGACCAGAGTAAGAAACCAATGCAGATCAAAGCTATTTTTATTGTAATAGAAGCTTGCAAAGTCTGAATGTGCTTGTCTGAGATGTTTACTCAAACTAGTTTCATGGAATGAGCTCAAGCTCTGCTTATCTGTTTGTTGCCTTGCTAGTGGCACTGTCCTCTATCTTTTAAGACCATTCTCTTTGCCCTCTACAATTACCTCCAAATATTTAAAATATAGACTTGTTCTATTGGGACTCATCTATGTTTCCTTTTGGTCAAAAGGCCATGGCTTCAGAGGTCTATTTTTCAGTAGAGCTTCCTAAACCAACTTAAGAAAGGTCGTATTATATTTCTTGAATGGCAAGAAAAAATATTTAATAAGATCATAGAGCCAGGCTAGGCTAAAACTAGGAGACTGTGAGTTCTAGGCCTATCTTAAGCATGAAAGCCAGCTGAGTGATCATGCACCAGTCACTCACTTTCAGCCCAATTCCCCTCACGGGGTTGTTGTTGGGGGAAATGTGAGGAGGAAAGAGTATTAGACATGTTTTCCACCTTGACTTATTTATAAAAATAATAAGGCAGGATACAAATACATAAATATATTGTTCTGTCCTAGGCTTCCCCAAAAAGCATTAGGTCAATTCTGAGTTCTGGCAAAAATATATTTTATTACATTAATGTGAATTTATTTCATTCAGAGTCAGCCAACGGCTTGGCAAACAGTCTTGCAAAGGTAGACTAATTAGCTCAGACCTTTATCAATCCTGAAACGCTACCTGGTAAAATTCCACACTCAGTGACGACAGGGAAGGGCTGGGTTATACAGACAAATCTTAATGAGGCTGGAACAAACAAATGAACGTGTGAGTTGTTATCTGCAAAAGCCCCCTCCCCTTTTGCTTCTCTTTTAATCCTGATGGGAGGAGCCACTCATTATCCACCTATGGCCTTACTCCTATGTTGGCCCTGAGTTCTTAATCGTGCTTTCCTTTTGGCAGCTCTGTGCATGCACAAGCTGGGAACCTGTTCCAGAAGCTTCCCCTGCCTCACTGCTGTCCGAGCCCAAAGGCAGCTGACGACTGCCAGCTTGCCCTGGCACCATCTCTGTCTCTTGATGCACAGGCTTCACCCAAGCTTTCCTGAGCCTCCAGTAATGGCCTGGGCTCCTCCCCAACCTCCTCACTACTGTCTGACCCTACTGCCAGCTCTGCCGATGTGGCCAGCAGACCACATCGTAAATAAGAATAAAATATTCATTAATAAAATGCAAAGAAAATCCATGAAACCCTCAGTAAGGGAGTTGGATGATTCAGAAATGTAAAAAAAGAAGAACCTTAGTGATCTAAGATTTATCTTTATTTTCAACCCTGTATTTATTCATGATAGCAAAAAAAAGTCTACTGTCAATACTGAATACTAACAGATTGACATTGGTTGTTGAATTGACCTCCTAAGTTGTGTTTATATATAAAGGTGGTTGGTTTTCTGAGCAATTCTAGATATCCAGATAAGAGTTATTTGATCCACTTGGGGGAAATGTATACAAATCCTTCTAATTTTTACTATGTATTAACTGAGATAAACAAAAGGAGAAGGGCATACCAGGAAACACTGAAGCAAAAAAAAAATTGCCTAAGGACATAACTGCAGCCTGCTAAAGTAAAGCTTTTCATACTGTTATCGCTAATTATAACAAATGAATAGCTTCAGAAAGAACTCTGAAAATCTCATTACCGATGCATTCCCAAACCAAAATCATTGCTGATTGAAATCAGCTATTTTGCCACTGCATTCCAACAAGGGATTTAGCAAGGATTGCAAATGGCTGCTGTGAGCTCCAGGTTAACCACTTTGTGTTTAGCCGATATTCATGATTTAGAACCCACAGTGGTTCAGTTTTATTCAACCCGTGACGCCAAACACACAGGCCATCTTGTTCCTTGCATGGATCTAATCTTTAATTACCAGCTGAATCACCACACACTGGGAGCCTGCCTGAATGAGCACAGTAAAGAAACTATTCCACATAGAGAAAGATGTAAGGGAGATTCCTGTACCCTCCCTCAAAAAGCAACTCCTAGAATGAATATCAGGAGGTCTTCATGTCTTAATTGAAGCATTGTACAGGTCTGCATGAACTGCATGCTATCAGAATGCCTAGAAAGCATAGTGAAGTACCTACCAGTGAGCTGGTAGTTGCCAACAGAAGAATCATGCTGAAATTCTATAGAGATGCCATCATCTCTTTGTACATGTGAGCTGTTTGGGGAGGGATAAGTAAAGGGAAAGATCTTTGAATTTCATATCTGTTTCTCCCCTGGCTTAGTGTTAGTTACCCAAGTCTTGGTTTATGAGAAAAAAAGATAATGGTCTGTTCCTTTCTCTCTTGTTTTATGATTTCCTCTCCTCAGGATGTAGTTCAGATGGAGAAGAGACTTTTTATTCCTTAGTAACTCTAATGAACATCTGTTACTATTCATTAATAGCTGGCTATGGCCATATGCTACTTTCAGCACAAGTATATTATGAGCCTTTTATTTTTTTTCCCGGTGGGATATTCTGCTACTTAATTACTCGGCATTCTTTCAGCACTCTGCTTATGTTCAGGAGCATATTTTCTAACAGGAACTTCTGCAACACAACGCACATTTTCAATAGGTTATTACTAAATGGCTTCAGTTACTACTGAACCAAACATAATATGCAACAGCTTTGTCTTTTTTTTTGCCTTAGCAAATCTCAGCACACACACACACACACAAACTCCCAGTCTGAGAAGTAATTCAGAGGTAATCAAGGTCAATAATATTCATAACCATAGAATGGCTTTATCTAACTTTGTTGGACTATAATTATCATCGACTTTAGCTTCTGGTCATCATGACTACAATTAATAGAAGTAATATTTCAACAAAGTCAGGTTAGAAATTTGATTGATATGGACGTATAAAATATATGCAGAGGAAGGATGGGGTTTTTTTTTCAACAAAGAAACCTTAAGTATTGATTATAATTCAGCCAAGGACAGTCATTAAAAATGTGGCATCATTTATGATTGTTACTGTCATTTTTTTAACTGTGTCATATAAGGAAAACACAAAGAAAGTTCAAAATGACAGTCACGAGCAAAATGTCTTGGAAAATAATGAATAAATATATTATATAGATTCGTATATGTTATATTATTAGTATATCATTAGTAAGATATTATATATCTATAGGACTCCTGTTACTTTTTAGCATTAAAGTTTGTATATAAATTGTTACTATAGTAGTAGTGACGGCTATACGAGTATGATGACTTCCCCGAGAACAGGTCGAACTCATTTGAGCATGCGGACGCTAGCCGACACTCTCAAACAACAGAGACAGTAGTCGGACACCGACACAGCCCCGTAGAAACCATCGGCGTGGCGACACAACAACAGGAGATGATCCGCCACGCCTCCTAGCCCTGGCATACTACCACGCTCAAACACGACCCCAACCAGGCCCCAGAGGAAACCCAGGCTTCTTAATAAATGTAAGCCATCCATTTACTCGGAGCCGAAGCTGCACTAAAGCCTCCACCATAGGAAACAAAATGTTGCCACCAATCAAAGCCACAAAACATACAGAAGAAATTAGAAATGCCAATCAAGCAGAACACAGCAAACTCCAAGACCAATAAACACAGACCAAGACTCCAACCAATCAGGATGAAGAAAAAACCATTCTGGCTCAACAGTCGGCTAGCCTCAAATTTGAAACTGAAACGGCTGTGATAGCCGACTCACAGATGAAATCAATAAAAGAAGCCTGATGATGGCAGATGAGATTCTGCGAAACATTGCTACAACTTTAAAAGCACACATACAATGACGTGGGATAATACCGAAGGAAGCTGAACAGCATGTATATCATTGTAGTGCTGTTAAAGTTGCAGCAACGTATGGAAGCACACTTCCATACAGAAGCCTGAGGATGGCAGATGAGATTCTGCTGAAACGTGGCTACAACTTTAACAGAACTACAAATGACGTGGGATAATACCCGAAGGAAGCTAAACAGCACGCTGTTTATCTTCCTTCGGGTATTATACAGCCACCGTGATTGTAGTGCTGTTAAAGTTGTAGCAACGTTTCAGCAGAATCTCATCTGCCATCATCAGGCTTCTGTATATATATATGTATATGTATGTATATATATTAATATATTTCCAGGTTTACTGAATGCCAGCTCGTTATATGAACTGTGTTCTATGGGTGCTGAATATCTTAATATGCAGTGAAGACATGCTGAAATGAAAACCCTTGAAAAGAAAGCAGAGAAATGCAGAATTTTATTAATGAACTTCTTAATTTGTTTTTGACTTGGTCTTTTTTCTTTGGTTTACCAATTATATAATCTGAGTGTGAAACACATTTATGATGAATATATTTTGCTTTTCCATGTTTCAAGAGAACACACGAAGCAACCTATTTACCTTTAATCTTCTTTTACCTGAAACTTGTTCTGAAAGATTTATTACTTTAAAGGAAAGCAATGTTTCACTTTTCTTTTATACCACAGCTTTCCTGCTCTTTATAGTCTTCATTTCATCAGGCTGCACAATAAATAAAAGGCCTCTTCATTGACATAATGTGGTTGACAGCAGGCTGTCATTCATTTTCTCCTCTCCTAGCTGGAAATTCCATAGAATTTTCGCTTCTAGAATATCACAACCAAAGACTTCTTTCATCATTTTAATGTTGTTTTAGGCAATTCTAAGTGAAGCAAAACACATCTCATGCTTTTGGGAGGTGGCGAAGGAAAGACTGTTGTTGTTGAATCCAACATCTTTCATGTCCACAGTTATATTCCACAAGTAGCTGTTCTTTTCTCATTGATTGTTGGCTGCTATAACTCATGTTTAAATGTGCCCATATGCTTATACACATTTCTGGGCCAGGAACCAGGTTGCTTGTCTGGCATGGATTCACCCTCATTAATTGCTTTGAATAGATAAACAGCTAGAAATATGTAAAAATTATATGGATTAATAATTTAGACAAAGATTACTGAATGAGAGCCATAAGTTAGGAAAATGTCACCCTAAGGTTAAGTAATGTGTAATATTCACAGCTTGGAGAAAGCATCTTGTAGACTCCACTGAACTGGAAATGGAAAGTGGAAAATATGCTGGTGAAATCCATTGCATAGTATTTTGAATGGTTTTTAAGACTAACATTGTTCCCTAGAGCAAGATCCTTACTTTCTCCTTGGTTTTGAGAAAACGCTGAGTAATCATGGGAACTGGGCACCTGCAGAGTTACCAAGGCTAATTTTGCTAGTGGGAATATAGTGACAGTAATTGGATGTCTTCATAATTATAGGGACTTTTTACGTTAAAGTCAATTTTTTGCAGCAAATTGGTAGTTATTTTCCAAATAGTGTACATGTTGTTTAAAGTTTACATTCCCCCCGTCGAGACAATTAAGATAAGGATTTAAAATTCCCAAGTGGTGCCACTGATGGTAGCGTATGTTTGTCTGCAAGCATTGCATTCAGATATGATAAGGCATATTGTTATTTATTTGGACCTGAAGTAATACGTTCTACAACATAGTGCGTTTGTAAGCCATGCTTTATTATAATGTGTGAGTCCTCCCACTCTTGTTTGTTCATGAAATCGTGGCTTAGTGTGTTATGGAAATGGAGGCACAGAGCGAAACTGATGGAGTTACTCAGGTTTTTTTCTTTTAAGGAAGCTTTGAATGTTCTCAGTGGCCTAGTTGGCAACTGGGTAATTAGTCCAGGATGATCTGGCTAATACATCACACTAAACCACAATAGGTTTGCTCACATATCGCTCGAGCCCAAAAGCCAATAAACCATCAACAATCAATCATATCTAAATCCTGTGTGAATACAGCCAATTTAGGCTAAATTATACTTTTCTTTTAATGCTGTACTTAACAGTGTTATACATTATCATTCATATTTATACCTATTATGATAAATCTCTGATGTAGAAGAAGGAAAGAAATTATTCCATTATTTATCACACAAAATTATGGCTTTGAATTTGTTAGTAGCCAGATATGCAGAATCTTTCTCCAATTTTTAAAGACACGCTCTTCAATTTTGTACCCTCTCCCTGCATTGACAGAGAATATCCAACAATGAGAATACTGAACCCATCCCAAAGGCAAGAACACAGAGCTATTGAACTGTCCAGTCTATCACAGATCCTATCAACTCCAGTATCTACTGCTGTCTTTTTCATTTTCATTTCAAAGGATCCTGGTAGAGCCAAGCAAATTTCACATAATTGCGATGCACTTAAAAGTTCCCCCCAAAAAAGACACTATGTTTCAATGTACTCATTGTACAAAAGATGAAATAGGCAAGCAATGAGCCTTTCATTAATCACCATCTAGTAAAACTTAAGGCCATCTGCTTCTTGACTATTTTTAAAAAATGAACAGGGAGAAAAAAAGAAAACAAAAATCAGGAAATATTATGTACCATGGAGTTAGTACATAATTATGTACTATGGAGTTAGTTCCCATAATGCTATATAGCCATTTCACCCAGTATATATGGAAGATAGTGAACAATTTCCTGGTCTTATCTTTGTGAATTGTAAGTTGTATAAAATATATCATTATACTTTGTTTCCTTTTTATTTTTCTAAATTGTTTTTTTTTGCATGGATTCTTATATGAAGATCTGTCAAAATAATATAACTGAACAATTTTATAAATGATATTTAAGGGTTCCTATATTTTGTCTAGCAACAATTGCTTAAATCGGATCTGGACAGAAGTATCCATGGAGAATGGGGTGGGGAAGGAGATCAGACTGATAAAAGCAACAATATAGCATCCATTTCTTTTTTTTAAAAAAATACTTTATTAAATGTCTGCATAAGATAAAATATGAAAAGCAAAAAATAGGAATTATGGAGGAAAAAATAGGGAAGGGAAAGACACAAAGAAATAAAAAGAGAAAAGGGAGAGAAAGGAAAAGGAAAAGAAGGGAAGGGAAAGGAAAGGAAAGGAAAGGAAAGGAAAGTCCACTAGCATTAGGGCTTGCTTTTTATTTGTGAATGATAGCCTTATGCTCAAACAGGTGATTTCAGTGTCATAGAGGCAGAAATTACTTAAAGATAAATTAACATAGTTCATAGTGAAAAAAAATGCCAATATCATGATGATGTCACCATGGGGAATACTCTGATGGTTGTAAGTGCGAGGACCAGTTTTAACTCACTTTTTTCATGGCCATTGTAACATCAAGCCATCACTAAATGAATGGTTGCAAGTTGAGGACTAACTGTACTTAAAACACAAGCACCTTCGGGAGGTTGAATATTTTGATAACAAAGCCCAGGTATGGAAATTAAGGTCAATATAGGTATCAAATAGCTGCTTATGGCTAGAAAAGGGTGCCCACTGAAATCAAGGATGTTTCCTTTAAGAAAGTTTTAAAAGTCAGTAAGCCGTATTTACAAGTGAGGATGGAAAACCGTAACTCTCCCCTGAATCTGCCTGAATAAAGGTGCCTAGAGAAGCCTTTTTTTAATGAGCCCATCCTTGAATGAACAAGGATTCCCAGTGGTACCATCCTTTCTGCGTAAAAGCTGATGCAGCACTAAATCTCAAGTCTTCTAGGACTTACATAGTGGAAATCTATTTAAAGTCTTCAATCTTTTTTAAAAATCTCTTCTTTAAAAAAAAGACTTCCCCATTTTTGCATTTTAATGGTTTTAAATAAAATATCGTTTTACCTACTCGGATAGGCTGATCGTATATTTGTTGCCTATTTAGACTAAGCGGCACATTATTAAATATTGGAAAAGTATTTGGAGCTCCTTACAGTCAGTCCCTGATTTATAATTGGAGTCAGAATTTCTGTTGTTAAGCAACACAGTTGTTGCCAGAGTCACGTCCAATTTTGCAATGGTGTTTTTTTTTTGCCACTGTTGTAAAGCGGAACTGCAGTTGTTAAGTGAATCACACAGACATTAAGCAAATCCAGCTTCCCCCATTTGACTTGTTGAAAGCTGATTGGGAAGGTTACAAAATGATAACCACACAATTCCTGGATGCTAAACCCTCATCAATACATGCCAGTTTCCAAACCCCCAAATTTTGATCATGTAACTCTAAGCTTGCTATGTCGGTGGTAAGTGTAACGGCTGGTCTCAAGTCACATTTTTAGTACCACTAAAGCTTCAAATAGTACTAGATGAATGGTCCTGTTCAGGATTATCTGTATCTTAAAGTCTATTTTAGGAGTAATAAAGCAGATTTACCAAGCCCTTATATATTAATATGAATTTTATGAGTGAATTCTTTAAGCATTCGAGATTTGGGTTTCTCAGGAGTGAGAATAGGTGTGCATGTAGGCATATACACATACATACATATGCATATATATACTGATATATACATATACCATATAACATGAGACAGCCATTCATTTGTGCTATCACAATTCAGTACCAGAAGGTTTGTCCTAATTAAAGGCATCAGGTAGCAGGTAATCTACATGATCTCCTCTTGGAGCACCAAAGTCAGAGAAGATCATATCAGTCCGTCTAGACAGGTCTTTTGATTTAGTACAAGACAGGTTCATATATTTTTTTAAAAAAGTGATTTCATGGAAGGGGTTGCTGATCAAGAAACACAAGTTTAAAAGCTCTTTTTATATTTCTGGAACTACCTGCCTGTTGTTAATTGGTTTTTTTTTCTTTCTCTTTTTGTTTGTTTGTTTGATCCCAGCCTGACTAACTTACCGTAATTTTCTTCCTACTCATAACCACAGCATCAGACATTCTCAAGGCATCAGAGTTCAAAAAGCATCATATTGATTTTCATTCCTTGTATGTTTCTGTTTAGAATTAATTTTATCCTTAAAGGAAAAAAAACATTGTGAAATGTACTGTAGCTTATACAGACTTCTAGTATTTGTTCATGCTGGTCGGGACTAGTGGAAATTGGATTTCCACAGTACCTGGAAGGATACCAATCCTTGTCTTGTTGACACGCATATCTGCCAGAGGTGACAGAGATGATGTTTTCCACCTTGAACGAAAAAAAGCAACTGGCAGTCTCCATCCACATCTATGGCAATAATGATAAATTCACCCAGTCCCTAAGTTGTCTCAGCACATTAAGCAGACATTCTCACAAGGTTCTCTCTCAGACTGTAAAATGTATACAGATAGTCCTTGATTTACAGCCATTTGTTTATGATTGTTCAGAGTTACAATGGCACTAAAAAAAGGCAACTTATGATCGGTTTTCACACTTATGACCATTGACACATTCCCCCTGATCACAAATAAATAGAGTTGTTGTTTTTTTTAAAAAAAATCTTCATGATACTGTCTGAATCCTTGAACTGCCCAGTCGTAAGGCTTACACCTTACACCTGCATCACACCTTATTCTGTAGGCTCTTGGTCAGGAAAAGAAATGGAATGAAAGTGTACACCAGTTTACAAATAAGACTCTCTTCTTTGAGAGACATTACAATAGAACCATGATGGCGAACCTATGGCACACGTGCCACAAGTGGCATGCAGAGCCATTTGTGCTGGCATGCCAGCTGCAGGCAAGCTTATCTCACTGCACATGCGCGCACCTCCCAGCTGATTTTCAGTTTGTTTGAGGCCTTTTTTTGACCTCCCAGCTGATTTTCAGTTTGTTTGAGGCCTTTTTTTGGCCTCCCAGAGGCTTGAGGACGGCTTCTGCAACCTTTGCTAGCTGAAAAAGGGCTCAAACGGGCCAAAAATCAGCTGGGAGGCACAGTGTGGGTAAGGAGGTTTGGGGAGGGCACGCACATTGCCTTCTGAGTGCTGGCACGCAAACACGAGAGTTTTGGCACAGAAGCCCAAAAAGGTTAGCCACCATTACAATAGAACAAAAGCACATTACTTTTGAGGATTCTTGTCTAACAATAGTAGCTTTGAGCTGGAGGTGAAGTAGACCAGCCTACAAAAGGAGCACATTGAAATGAATATCAAAAATAAATTCAAGTACACAGAGGTACAAGTTCCTCCCCATTAAAATGATTTCCTTCTATATTAACCATATGTAAGAAATGCAAAGCCTAACATCAAGAATATGCAAAGGGGTAGAAATCTAGATTTTTCCAAACAAATTCTAGGGAAGGGAAAACAGAAGAAAATGCAAACACGTTTCATGTACATTGAAGATTTCCAATTTCAATTTAAAATTGTGCCATGTGTTCAGAATACTATTCGAAACAATAGGATTCACATTTGAAGAATTTTATGCCCCAACATGGGCATGGAATTTGTTATTATCCTAAGCGTAGAACATCAGCCATCTGGCTGAAGATCATTTACATTTTTGACTGATGTATAGGCAGCATGATGTGCATAACACTTGCATAGAAATGGTGGGAAGGGGACCAGAGACTCAGTAGAAACCATGGCACGTTTGCCAGTCTTGGTGATTACCGTTTGCTGGCTGTTTGCTTTCTTCCAGAAAAGATGCCAACTAATTTCAATTCCTGCATGTCCCAGGATATCACACCGTTTTCTATTACATGCCTCCGAAATTGCATTCAGTCCCACGCTTTATTGCAGGCGATGACGTGAATCCCAGAGGCAAAATCAGGCTGACAAAGAAAAGGACTAGCAGAACGAAGAACAAAAGACAAAAGCGCTGGAGAAAAAAAAATTAAGCGATGTAGCGGTGTTTTGGTTCGGGATATTCATACCTGTTCCCTTCAAAATGAATCCCTCTCGCACCTTACAGGCTATTACTTATGCTTTTTGTTTCTGCATTTTGTTTGCATGATCCAGCTTCCAGCATTGAAATTGCACCTAAGTGTCACGAGGAGCACATCACTTGTAACAGGACTCATGAAAAAGGCGTTAGGGTCAAATGAGCTATAATTTGTCATTCAGGAATGCAATTACTGTGCAGAATTGTAAAAAGCAGGGAAACAGCCATCGGGACAGGAAGAAAAAAAAAACACCTTAATGCCTTCCTCTCTAACCCTCATGATCCTGGCAGAAATGATGTATCTGAGGCCAGCATTCACTCTGGGAGAGAATCTTCCATAAATACCAGTCGAGGCTTATCTCTCCCTCTAAACAGAAACTTTAGAGAGGGAACATTCATTTAGACTATGATAGAAGATGGGTGGGAAACTGGGACCTGACCTATGATTTACAGCAGCCTCACAACCATAGATTGAAGGTGTTGGTAGATACAAGTTATCAATATATTATTTTTTCCTTCAACCTCTATTTTCCCACTGCTGCTCAGATGCTCCTACAGGTACTCCTTAACCCTTAGCATCCTGACAAATGAGCCTACCAAGTTGCTCTAGAAAATAGCTTTTATGCCATAAAAGGATTACCTTTGTGGCAATCCCATAGTCATGAATTCCAATCAAGCAAGCTCTAAGATGTTAATTACTGTAAAATATTGCATATCACTAGGTGAATTGGAAAGACTATGGGCGAGTAGAAACTGTATGTGTAGTTCTGTGGTTCTTTGAACAAAAAGGATTGCATCCTTTAAATTCCAGCTGTTGTTCCCAAGACTCCTCCTCAAAGCAGCTGGCCGAAGGAATCTGAACCTTATAGACAAGACTTTGCCGAATTCCAGGTACTCTGTGACAACCTGACTAGATCAGGAAAAAGTTTAAATTGCACAGAGAAACGATGAGCAATCAGCATGCCCAAGATGTAGGAGCAGGCTTTCCTACAATTACTGAGCTGGGCATGAGTAGTTGTCATCAGTGGAAAGGTAACAAGCAAATTAAAATAACATCATATTCAGTGGTGGTATTCAATTTGTTTTACTATCGGTTCTGTGGGCGTGGCTTGGTGGGTGTGCTGTGGCTTGGTGGGCATGGCAGGGGAAGGATATACTAGAAAATCTCCATTCCCACCCCATTCCAGGGGAAGGATAATATAAAATCCCCATTCCTTCCCCACCCCACTAACCTGCTTTCCAGTTCCATTCTCCTGTGCAGGGCAACCAAAGAAGACCCAGACGATCAGCTGGGACTCGGGAGGCCCATAGATGCGGTGGGGCCGGTCAGAGGTGGTATTTGCTGGTTCTCCGAACTACTCAAAATTTCTGCTACCGGTTCTCCAGAACCTGTCAGAACTGGCTGGATACCACCTCTGATCATGTTGCATTTTCTCTTCCCCTGCTTTGATATCAATCAAATGCTATTATAAGGATTTATGTGAAATCTTTGTTTTAAGCACTGTGACAAAATGTGAGGCAATTAAGATTGCAACAACATGTCTATCTAATGATCTTGTCATAAGGGAGAGTCTAGGATGGTAACATTCGGGAACATCTGAGACACCAACCAAGAGAGAAAAGGAATGATAAATGAGCTAAGTGACAGCTCCTTATGCAATGGAGAGACAGCCCACCCAGTGACTATAAACCATCACAACAACAACCCTATTGAATTTGACCCAGGGATCAAAAAGGAAAGCAATAAAGCTATTTATCTACAGTAAATATGAAAGAAAATAGCTAGGGTTAAGCTGGAGCTGCATCTTAGAGCAGCATAATATTTCAGCAACTAGTTGTTCAAAGATGATGAGGGGGTTGGTTTTTGCCTCCATATATAATGAACCAAAACTTTGAACTTTTATTTTTACAATGTGTTGAGTAATTTAGGCCATGCTTCACAAAAGAAAGAAGCAACTGCAATTAATCTGACCAATTTAGCCTACAACCATAACTCCACTTATTGTAGAACAAGTATTAACTCCTGAAAGGTAGGATTTACATCTATGTAGACATACACAAGATTGGACTATTGTGAGTTGTGGCAAGTGAGTCATGTTTGTATAATATAGATGCAGAATTTAGAAGGAAGGGATCATTTGTTATGATTTCAAAGAAATGGAATGTGTCATCGATGGGCATTCTTGTCCTCTTCTCTGAAATTCTCTTAGGCACTATACCTCATAAAAATATAAGGTGATTTATCAAGACTTCCATTGACCTCAACTTATAGTCCATTGAAAGAGATCATCTCCAAGGTCCCTTCTGACTCTTCCATTCTATGAAGTTGCCTTCAAGTCAGAGCACTGGTCCATCTAACAAAATGTAGCCTGCTCAGATTCATAGGATCCTTTTATCTCAGATCTCTGGAATTAAAGGGGGATATTTTCCTGGAAAATATAAAAAAGAATAGAACTGATATCCTAAGATCATGAGCACAATTAACAAATATACAAAACAGCACCAAAACATTTCAGAGATAAAGCTCCTGGCTTCTCTTAGATCAATGGGAAAATGGGATTTCAATGACTCAGGCTAGCACTACACTTTCAGGTCATAGCAGATGATATGACCAGTACTTCAAATATGAGGAGATGCACTTATATTGTCCATGATCAAACTGTAGCTGTAATTCCTTGCTGGCAGCTGGTTACACTGGCTAGAATATATCTCTTGATCAGATAGACATGCATCAGATTTAATGCCACACATGTATGCATCATCCCTTGGTGTCATCAGAAGATCAGGATGATTGCTTAAATGTTGATGATATTCACTGAAGTCATTCCAAACATTTCTTTCTTTAATATAGCTATGTAAGTTTCAAAACATTTTTCATGGTAAGTTATGACTGGTTCATGATGCTCATTTCTGCTCTACAAAAGAGCCTCTTGTCATCCTTCCAGTTGTATTGAAGTCCAGTTAGTAGAACCAGCATGTTTCTTTGACTGATAAATATGGAAGCCAAAGCTCAATGTATCTAGCCCAGGGCTGTCAAACTCATGGCCTGTAGGACAGATGTGTCACTTGCTGGTCACGCCCACCCCCATTTTAGCGAAGGGGGGGAAAATCATGATACATCACATGACAACAACGTGATGCCACAAGTTTGGCACCCTGATCTGGAGGCTGAGAGATGTTGAGGATGTCCTCAAACTTCTTGTGACCTGTTTGTGTAAGGTTAGACTTAGGCTTTTACCTTTATGACCGAGCAGTTGGCACTGGCTCTTTCCATTTATATAAAGCACCTATCCTTCTCTGAAGTTTCTGAGGCAATTTAGTTCACCAACAGTAAATTTTGAAATACGAGAATAGCCTGGCATGGAATATGATTTGTTGAGGGTGATTTGACAGATCTTCCACTGCTTTTGTGCTTCATTTGACCTCTACATCTCTGAGTCTTTTGCCCTT
The DNA here is from genome assembly GCA_004320025.1 of Laticauda laticaudata. Classification (NCBI taxonomy): domain Eukaryota; kingdom Metazoa; phylum Chordata; class Lepidosauria; order Squamata; family Elapidae; genus Laticauda; species Laticauda laticaudata. The sequence goes on from BHFT01021511.1 coordinate 23,674, forward strand.
AGATGAAAAAGTCCCTAAATGTGTCACAGAGTGCTCAGTTTCTGATGCAATCATTCTTGTAAGAGGGACCAAAATAAGATCTTGATGAGAATCCAAACCTGAGATTTCAAATAGGGTTGAATGACAGTTATAATACATTTTCAAAGGAGCAAAAGCACAATGACAAATTGGAAGATAGAAGAAAGATGGTGGTATCCATAATAATAGAAATGATGGAAAAACCAAACTTATTGGACAATATATCTGCTATCATTTTTATTATTTATTTATTAAATGTCCATCCAACATTCGTTCATTCATTTATTAATCCCATATAATAATGGCACCAGCACAATCAATGACATCATGACAGGCAGAAAGAATCAGGACCATTTGTAAGATTGCAGCATAGATTTATTCAAGCCTACACACATGATCTGATCAACTAAAGGTCAACACTACATTGGCACCAGATAAGCGTCAATTGGAGGGGTTGGACGTGGAGCACTTGTGGGATCAAAACAATTCTAAGCTAATGATGCACTTAAGTCCGCTGCCCCTCCATCTCTTTCTGCTATTATTTGTTAATTGTTGGGATTGGGTAAATTACATCTTAGAACTCTACCTGAAATCACTATACCTGAACTAAACACCTGTAACCAGCTCATGAACTGAACCTGAATATTTTATCATTTTTAGGGTCAGAGAAGGGCATGGGATGGCCTCACACTTGCCTTGCCTTTCAACAACCCACAGGTTAAAAAAAACAGCATTCAATGAACTTTAGACAAAGGTTCATGTTAGAATTAAAAACAAAGTGCCTACCACAAAAGCCAACCCACTGCTTTTCAAATCAGAATGACAACAGCAGCCTTTTGATGTAACATTCTTAAGGCTTTGTGAAATAATAAGATTGTATGTGGAATTAAATTAATGAGAGGGTAAAGAACTCAAAACAGCTAGGAATGTGCTCAAACATATTCCCCTAGAGGACCATCTGAAGAGGAAGCTGGGTTTTATGTTCAACTTTGTCTTCTACTGATCTACATACTTTGCTGTCTACCTTTCATCCTATCTCCACTTTTAAGCAGCATTTTCACTTTAAAGGTGGAGATGACTAACTTTTTTATTTGATTAAAATATTGTTTGCAATATTTCATTTTTAAAGAATAAACATATGGGATGGACTGATAAATGACATACAAGAACCAGCCATTTAAACCAGCCCAGCCTAAATGGAAAGTAAAGAAAAAGGTTTGGCTCTATTTTAGAGGCACTTTCTCAAAATGGAAATAATCTGAGAACTTTGGGTCAGTGCAAATACAATGTGCAAAATATTTACACTTCTCTTATATATGGGGGTTTTGTCCTATTTAATAGGCCATGAAAATAAAGTGAAAATTCCATTTCAAATTACTTCAAAGTTTAATGGTAATTTGCAGTTACGATAAAGTAGTTCCTTCCCCATTTTGGATGTAAAATTTGTATCACATTTTAGAACTTAAATGTATTGGACATCAGGAAAAATGACAGACCAAAATCTATTAATTAGTCTTAGAAGTTAGGTAGTAACGGCTAATCTTTTTGGCATCGAGTGCCCAAAATGTACAAGAGCACATGTGAGTGTGCACGTGTGCAAACTCCCAAAATGCAATATGCATGCATCCCCACGCATGTGCCTCATCCCTGCACATGCTCACTCATTCCTGTACATGTACCCCATGTTCCTCCCGCCTAAATGCAGCAGACCCGAAGACCAGCTGGCCGGCGGGAAACATGCGTGTATACGCGGTGGTGCTGAGCTGGGGTGACAGCTCATGTGCCGGCAGAGACAGTTTTGCTGCCACCTCTGGCATGCATGCCATAGGTTTGCCATCATGGAGTTAGGATGCTCACCAGAGGTAAACTTCTACCAGTTTGCATCTATTCGCTAGTTGTTAACTTTCTAAGCATTTTGGAGAACCGGTTGTTAGAAGAAATTACTGGCCTAATCCTGTAAGGAAGGCAGGAAGGAAATATTCTAGTGTTGCTTACAGGAACTGCCTCTCCGTTGACCCTTATTACATTCTTGGAGAACTAGACTTCCTGTCTCAGGAACGTCCCTGGAGCTTTTTCCCCCCTCTTTTGCTGGTACTTTGCTTGTGTGGAATGACCATTCAAAGTTACAATGGCACTAAAAAAAGTGACTTTTTCACACTTACGACTGTTGCAGCATCCCCACAGTCATGAGAGGCCAGGCGAGGAGATGCGTGCCTCAATGTGAGTGATATTGAGTTGGCCAAACCCAGCCAATAACATAACCATCAAGCCATATTCACCCAGTCACATGACCACCAAGCCACGTCCACCACCTAAGCCACACCCACAGAACCGGTTGTTAAAAATTTGAATCCCACCCCTGGTGTTCACAGAAAGAGCCTAGAGTTTAGAATCAATCTATAAGGGAGTTTCACCCTTTTTCTTCTCCTTCTATAGGTATCATCTTCCTCTCAATGAACCTTTGTTATCATCTTTCAAGATTCTGTTACTACAGTCTACATCAATCAAGTATATCTGCAATCAGATGTATGGAATCTGCTTCCTAACCTGGATTATCTCAAAGGGATGACATCAGCCCTGAAAGTCTGCCTTTCTTTTCTATTTCCTCATTCTTATACTCCAGGCAAGTAAGGCAGAGTCAATTTGTGTTTCAGGGATTGTTTTTTTTTTAACTGTTTTTCCTCCTTCAACTTAAAGCAGGGGTGTCCAACTTGATAACTTTAAGACTTGTGGACTTCTACTCTCAAAATGACTCTATAGGGCATTGCACACCAGAACAACTAAACAAAAGGACAGTTTTTTCCCAAAGGCTATTACTCTGCTGAACAACTAATTCCCACAACACTGTCAAATTATTTACTAAGACTGTATTACTATTATTCCTCTACTACTAGATTATAATAACACTTCCTAGTACCTATCTCTTCCCACTTATGACTATAACCGTGTTGCTTGTATCTTTACAATTTATATTGTTTTGTTTCCTAGTATGATTTGATTACTTATGAGTAACATATGACTATCACTAAGTGTTTTTATGATTCTTGATGAATGTATTTTTTTTCTTTATGTACACTGAGAGCATATGCACCAAAGACAAATTGCTTGTGTTCTAATCACACTTGGCCAATAAAGAATTCTATTCTTTTCTATTCTATTCAACTCCCAGAATTCCCCAGTCTTCCACCAGGAACTTGAAGTCCACAAGTCTTAAAACTACCAAGGTTGGGTAGCCCAGAGTTAAAGCATACCTTTGGAACCACCTCTGCATAGTTTCATAGAGTCATCTCTGTGGTTATATAGAGAAACTAGAGCTGTTAAAGCTATCATTTGTTCAATTTGTTCAGAATGTTAAACAACCACTCATATAGCCATATTGCTAGATAACCCTCTCTTCTCCCAGGAATTCACTAATTCACAAGTAAGCAAAATTCTCATTCTGGAGAACCATGACATCAGAATTAAGCACCCCACACTTGTTAATGTAATAATTAAAAGATATCAGTAAGCGTGTTGCTCTATATATTATTTCTTTCTTTTTTACATTTTGATGCCACCCAACTCCAAACAACTTCTGTAAAGGTATTTCCTAGAGAACTGTGGCATATGTTTTTTTTTGAAATTGGCTTGGAATAGCTGCAGTTGTGTTGATGGGTCAGTAAATGGAAGGAGAAATGGGGATAAGCTGACTTGACATTCAAGGACAGTTGTTTTCTCATGAAGGCTGATGAGTTGACTGCTAACCTGAGCTGATATGGGAAGATTCATTGGTCCAGCCCCATATATAAGAGGTAGGAACTAGAACCCTGGGGTAGGTGTTCCTCAATTACTGAAGGTCATGCTGCTGGTTTGACTCAAAATTAGAGAGGGGGAGAAATAATGAGGAAGTGAAGAGAAGAAAAAACTATAAAAGAGAATGGCTGGAGAAAAAAGTTGGAGAGTAAAATTATGTGAATGTGCACAGCAGTTGTTGGTTCCTGGTCAGAGATGAAGAAATACAGCCCATGGGTAGCTGCCCTAGAGGACAAGAAGTTCCAGAGAAGATGGAAACTTCAACAAAAGTGAAATATAGGAAGCAGGGAACTTTCTTTGGCGAAGTCCTGAACTCTGGGAAGGAGAGATGTTCCTCACCCAACAGAGAAGATGCAGATCCAAGAAAAGGAGATGAGCAATGGTATGCGGATTCATTCAGCACATTCCTTTCTTTTTATCCTCTTAGTTAGGAGAGTTAGAGGGGGAGTGTGTGTGTGTGTGTGTGTGTAAGAAAGAGAGAGAGAGAGAGAGAGACAGAGACAGAGAGAGAGAGAGAGAGAAACACTGGGTAAAAATCAGGATCTTGCTGATGTAAATATCTGTTTTAAATAGTTTTACTGTATGAGTAAAAAAGCACAAAAGCTTCCACAGGTTTATTTCTCTGTGTCAACTGCCATTCTTGCAAATCAAAACAGTTGTAAAATAATTTGTTTGCACTGTGACAAGAACCACATAAATAAAACATATTTTTCTATTTAACTAAAAGAAAGACGGCCTTGAAGTTAAAATGATCTTTTCCAAAACAAAACAGAAAAAAAATAGACAGGAAAAACTAGTCTATCTCCTACAATAGATCACATTCTTAGGAAACCTAAGACAGCTTCTTTTTCTAAAGATAAAACTATTTGAAGGGGGGGGGGAATTTTGCCTGGAGGCCATGTGGACTTGGATGGGGGAAGAATCAATTTTGGGTCAACTCTGACCAGACAAATTGGCTGTGGGTTTTGGATTCCCCTATTACTGCATCGCCTACTTTAATTCTATTTTTAGTGGTGACATTCATCTCCCAGTCAATAATGATGTGAAGTCTTAAGAGTTTTCCTCCAGTCATGGCTTCTACTCAAAAGAAGAGCTATGACCAGGAGGGTCTTTGCACTTCTTGCACACCAGTGGTGGGATTCTTTTCACTACCGGCTCTGTGGGCGTGGCTTGGTGGATGTGGCAGAGGAAGGATACTGTAAAATCTCCAGTCAGAGGTGGTATTTTCCGGTTCTCTGAACTACTCAAAATTTCCACTAGGGGTTCTCCAGAACTGGTCAGAACCTGTTGAATACCACCTCTGTTGCACACCAGTTTCAGTCTTTCCTAGATCTGGTACTACTGCTAGTAGTCACTCGGGCCTCAGTCACCTTCCAGTTGGGCTGTTGCAACATGCTATATGTGGATGTGCCCATGAAGAGCTGCAGAAGCTGCAGCCGGATCATGCCGCCACAGGAACAATAGCAGATACACTCATGTAACACCACTGCTGTGTGAGCTGCACTGGCTCTTAATTGGAGATATGGCCCCAGCATTACAAGTTCTTCAATCCTAGGTAATGGAAGATGCTGCAAACTCCATGTGGTGTCAGGAAAGGCATATAGCCAATAAATGCTCAGCTCCATCCAGTCTCCCTGATTCTACCCTGAATTAAGGGTTGTAAAAAAGGGATATGATAGATAGATTAGATGATAGATAGATGATAGATATAGATAGATCGATAGATAGATAGATAGATAGATAGATAGATAGATAGATAGATAAAGAGAGAGAGATAAGCAAGCAAGCAAACAAGCAAGCAAGCAATTTTCTATTCCCTTTTATACAGTGTAATAGTCATTGCTTATCTTTCTAGGGATTTGTGACATAAAGGTGAACTTGTAAATATTATTTCATATACCTATGATTAATTCTATAACATTGATATGGACGTGTATTTAAAAACTACACAAAGCTTATCTGTGACAAGTATGTCCCAACATGAACAGCAATCCAACCATCAGGAACTTTCTTGTGGTTAACCAGCCTGATGACACTCTATGTTTACAACTTTACATGCTGATTTAAAATTCAAAGCAAAAGTTTCATGGGGACTAATATGCTGAACAGGAAAGCACCACCATTCATAATGAATCATCATAATATCCAAGAATATTCCTGAATTGTAGATAGGTCACATACATGTTCCTCGGAGATATGAGATACAGGGTGTCAAAAATCAAGATGTCTTTGATGGAAGCAAGGAACTATAGAAAATTCTGCCTGGATTTTTGTAATTAAGATGTGACAGACCAGATGTTTGGGGGGGAGTGACTGGGACACCAGTTACAGACCACAGATGTAAGTAAACTGGGGACTGATCATAAGTAACTTAGGACCTAGAAAGTATAATGGGGAATAATTTGCAAATTAGTGTCTTGTGACATAGCCACTGGAATAACAATAAGTAGGCTGTTTCAGAATGCAGCTATTTTCTTTGAATAAATGGGTTTTAAAATGTAAGAGACACCTACGTATTCAGAAAAGAAAGGGGTCTTTTGCTGTATGGCTACAAATGCCTATTTAATGCTACTTTTCAGCAATGAGGAGTCTGAGGAGGTATTTTACTTGCAAGGGAGCAACTCCATCCATAATACCAAACCTATGACTTTTCTAGAGAAATGTTGCACATATACTGTGGGAATTGTAGGTTTTGAAAAATGAAGGAGAAGGATGGCATTTTGTAAATCATGGTGGAAATATTCTGAATATGAAACAGGCCTCTTCAAAGTCTGGGGTAAAAGCTTTATTTGTGTTTTCATTTTGAAATGCTGGAGCAATTAGCATAGAGGGAATAATTCACATATAATTACCACTTCCACATTAAATAGCCTTAAATTTAAAACAAGAAATAGTCATTAGCAAGAAGATAATGTGTTGCTAATGTTACTAAAAGCAGCTTTATTTCAGTGGAAATAAACCACCTTACACCCTGCTCTGTGTGCTTAACTGCTTTAAGGAATCATCTGCAAAGGAATATTTTTTGAGGGGAACCAATTGTTTACAACTGGAGTTTTGATGTTTCTCTCTCCTCCCCACCCCCCAATGGATGTGTGTGTTTGAGAAGGATAGCAGGAAAGGTAGTACCAAAAATATTTGTAGCTCAAGACTGAAATTAAGGGTCCTTGGTGCTCTCGAATTACATTCCAGTGGCTTGAGAGCAAACCCAATTCCCTGCTAGCACCAATGATGTTACCTAGTTTGGATAATAAAATGCCCGCCAAAAAAGCAATGAAGCCCAGAGAGCACCAAGGAGCCCTCAGGAAAGGTAGTCTTCTATCTGTGAGAAATGGCAGACATTTTTTCACTTTAAGCGCATGAACTCACCTTGAGCTGAAGATATCTCAGCCTAAAGACCTAATATAGCTTGATGCCTTCTAGGAAAATGCTGATATTGTACCTGCATATTTGTAAGAATGCTCAAACTATGTAATAACCACATCAGAAAAGAAGACAAACCTGTAATGTTTTCTCTATGACTCAGCACAGTTCTGGAACTGAAGACCATGCAATGCTATGTGGCCTCTCTTTCACTGTAATTATTTCATACAGTATTCCACCAATAGGTATGTATCATCCAAAATCCTAAATAAACTACAATACTTCGTACAGCATTTGTGTCACAGTAGTCACACAGCAGGGAAAGAGGCCCCTCCCCAAAAGGTGGAAGCTTCAACTTTCCTTACAACCAAGAGTCCTGCAATAAAACGTTGCTGCTCTGGGGTGGGTGGCAACGCTGCTTGTTCAAACAAGCCAAGCCTGGATTCCTGTTGACTGATAAAAAGAGCAGAATGTGGCTTCATGGCTGAGATGCAATTTGTTCCATCACAATCATTTGGCTTTTGTTACTGCTCGTTTGCGGGAAGGGGGAATGATGCTACGGAATTATATTTTCCTCATCTCCTCCTTTGAATGCTTCAAATATTCAGAGAGAGAGAAAGAGAGAGAGGGATGATAGATTAAATAGAGATTGATAGCAATAACACCTAGACTTATATATTGCTTTACAGTGTTTTACAGCCCTCTCTAAGGAGTTTTACAGAATCAGCATATTGCCCCCCAACAATTTGGGTCCTCATTTTAACCACCTCGGAAGGATGGAAGGCTGAGTCAACCTTGAGCCTTGGTGGGATTTGAACTGCCATATTGCAGGCAGCTGGTAGTCCAGCAGAAGTGGCCTGCAGTACTCTAACCACTGCACCACCTAGGCTCTTTAGATGATAGATTAGATAGATAGATAAATAGATAGATAGATAGATAGATAGATAGATAGATAGATAGATAGATAGATAGATAGATGACAGAGCAATAGCACTTCAATTTATAAACCACTTCACAGTGCTTTATAGATAGAAAGATGATAGATAAATGGATGGATGGATAGATAGATTAGAGATAGAGATAGGTGACAGAGTGTGTGTGAGAGAGATGATAAATAAAATAAACACAAGGAGCTACAAATACAGTAGGTATTCAGAAAATTGTCTTTATTGAAGTTTTATAATGTTGTTTTGACAAAGGTACCAAAATTGGTTTTTAAAAAGCACCATGGTGTTTCTGCTTGACTCACGCTAGCATCAGAATGATACAAATACAGGAGTGCTGAGTGTGGGTATACAGTATGTGAGCTGCACCTGTAACATCCAATCCCCTGAAAAAAGCCCAAGAAGTTTCACAACCTCTTCCAATAAAAAGCCAATCTGGTCTTTAAGTGGAACTGCCCTCAAAATATGGATGTGATGATCTAGTGGGCATCACTTCATATCTGATTCTAAAAAGATGTTTCAGAGCATGCAGTAGGAGAGCATGATTTCTCCCTGAAACTCTTTAAATCAGCCCAGTATTTTTCAAGATAACATGGCAGCTAGAAATGGCTGCTTGTCCAACCTGGGAAAGATGGTCTGCCAAGCTTCGGCTTGGGGTTGCAAGTTCTTAGGATGACACCAGGGGTGGGATTCTACCAGTTTGCAGCTATTCGCTAGAACCGGTTGTTAACCTTCTAAGCAGTTTGGAGAACTGGTTGTTAGAAGAAATTACTGGCCTAATCCTGTAAGGAAGGCAGGAAGGAAACATTGTGGTGTTGCTTACAGAAACTGCCTCTCCGTTGACCCTTATTACATTCTTGGCAGGACTAGACTTTCTGTCTCAGGAATGTGCCTGGAGTTTTTTTCCCCTCCTTTGCTGGTACTTTGCTTGTGTGGAGTGACCATTCAAAGTTACAATGGCACTGAAAAAAGTGACTTATAACCATTTTTCACATGACTGTTGCAGCATCCTCACAGTCATGAGAGGCCAGGCAAGGAGATGCATGCCTCGATGTGATATTGAGTTGGCCACACCCAGCCAATAGCATGACCACCAAGCCATGTCCACCCAGTCACATGACCACCAAGCCATGACCACCACCTAAGCCATGCCAACAGAACCGGTTGTTAAAATGTTTGAATCCTACCCCTGGATGACACCATCAATTGACATGCTTGGAGAACGTTTGGCGGGGTTTCACCAACTAGGAAATCTCCAAGTAGATCAGCTGGGGGAGGGCTGAGACTTTGACAGTGAGAGGAAGAAAAATAGATTGGAAACCCAATCCAGAAAATGCCATGGAAATGTACACAATTGCAGAATCAACTGTTGCAGTGAACGTCATTGCCAAGGGACGGGGAGGATAATTGTTTTATTTAAGTAAGAAGTGTACTTTTGAACCATATCATATCTTTAAGGAGAAAATAACATTCCTATGTTATTTGCATAGGAAGGAGTGAGTTAACACTGCTGGCTTTGAGCAAACATTGCAGGACACAAGGAGATTCATCCTGTAATGTTATTCACCTTTATTCCTGGACCTGTATAATGCTGCCTGTATAATTGCAAAGTTATTGTTTTTCTAATGCAAGTCATAAAGTTTTTGTTGGATCATAGTTAGAGATTGATATGTTTCCCATTAAATTGGATTAGTGGAAGAAAGGAGGAAATTAGCCCCTGAGAACCCCTCTCCCAAAACCTTGTGGCCACTGGTTTTAAATGTATTGGATAGAAACTGAATCCTGTCTGTACAATGCCATGGGAAAGCAGCATTCTTAAAACAGGAGTTACTCATCGACTAAAGATTTTCCTACTCATTTACTAAATGATAATAAGGCAGCAGTTTTAGTAAGGCCTCTAAGAATCTTGCCAACAGCTTTGCTGGGATAGCTGAATGACTATTTCTGGAGCCTTGTCAAAAAGATGCCCTTTTCTACTAAATCAGATCAATATTTTATCTACCATTAATCAACCTCTTTTTCCCGCCCAAAAAGCACACAATCCTCGGTTTTCATCTTTAACCATTGGCTGTACAGTCTTAGGTCTATGACAACTGTAATTCAAGTAATTTGCTGCATTTTAGCCTCTCTACACTTGTGAGTAGCCATGCACATGACACAGCACATTGTGGGTGTAATTGCATACTGTAATGGAGTATAATATTGTGAAACTGGTATGATGGATGTAAATTATCTAATTCAAGTTCTGCTGAAAATTGGATGTAATAAATTTGTTTTATATTACCATTACTTCATCAGTTTGTTATTAAATGTATTCTCACATTTATTTCTGAAAAAAGTGGACTGGGTCACCTTATTACTACCCCAAGCAAAGGTCAATTGATGTTTATTGTTGACAAAATTTCACGCACTATTTTCTTGTCACACAAGAGCCCTCACAGGGGGTAAATACTCATTAATAAAATGCTTGGTGGATGAGAATTATTTCTATGAATTTGAGTCTCTGCCAGTGTGAACTCATTAATCAAGTATAAACTCTTTCTTTCCTGTGCCAACTTACAGTAGCTCTATAAAGTACTTACAAAATTAATTATCACGAAACTAGGAATAACCTTTTGTTCAACATTGTTGGTAGAAATATTTAGGTTTTGTAAGTTTGCAATTACGGATTGACATGCTGGGAGAAAGCATGAAAGGTTTGTGCCAAAGCTAAACCAGGACCCATAACATAATTAGCATAATTTGTGAACTCGTTCACTTCCTTTCACCACTGACTTGCCATCAAGGAGCAAGTTAGACAAGAAGGTACTTGAAAGCAGTGCAGAAACAATGATTTCAAATCAATTTTCTGCTAAGCTGCATTTTGCAATGTTGGTTAATTTCTGTATAAATTGTGCTCCCCTGCCTAGGACTCTGTATTGATAGCACTAGTATTTACTCAAAATTCAGCTTCTAAAGATTTTTTTTTATTGATCTCTATAAAACATTAACAATAAGGTATAAATTCAGAGTTTTATCCTTCTGAGGCCATAATGTAAAGGATGCAATGATTTGTGGGCCATCATGCTTACCTTCTCCAAAAGTGGCTCCTGATAAACCTCCTTTAGAAATATGTCAAATGAAGGTCTGATTTTGAAAAGGTCAGCATTTATTTTTCTCTCTCTTCATATTCTATGCATGCATACAGCACTGCGGATCTGAACTGTATAACCTGTATGTGCCACACAGACGTACATAAAATACTATGAATGTAATTATTTTACTATACTAGTATTGTATTGTACTGTACTATTGTATTGTACTATACTACATAGTTGATATTACAATGATCAAATACTTTTAAGATTTTAAATATCTTAAAAGGCAGAGAATAGATGGGGCCGGAGCCAGTCAGAGATGGTGTTTGCTGGTTCTCCAAACTACTCAAAATTTCTGCTACCGGTTCTCATGAACTGGTCAGAACCTGCTGAATACCAGCTCTGCTTGGGGGAGGTGGTGAAACTTTTCATATATTGACCATTCTTCTTAGATAAGTTTTTGCCATTTGTGAACAGAACCAAAGTTAGGATCTAAGATTAGTCAACTTGAAAACATGAAGTTTTTTTAAAATAATCCACACTGTGCAGTATTTTTTTTCCCATTCATCAATCATCCATTCACAAAAAGGTTGTTTTCACAGGAGATCTGAAACAGTTTCCTTGGGTATTTTCATATATACCAAGGTTGCAAGTAGCTGTTTCTTTCAGGTGTTCATCCAAGCCTGGGGAGGGAGGGGGGATGAAATTAAACAAATCTACCTCTCCGCTGCATCTTTTGCCTGGCTTATAAGAAGCCTGAAGAAAGGCGGGTTGTTTTACAAAGTAGTGAAGAAGGAATGTTCTCCTACTTCTCTCAGATCCAAAGGACTTCTTTCAAATCATCTTCAAATATATCTAAAATTCTGTCACGCTGGGAAGTAGAAGCATTTTTAAATGCCTGATTTGCAGAAGAGGAAAAATAGATTTTCCTCTTCTCTAGAATCAGTTATGGGACATGCATTCCAACACTACTGCAAATAAAGTCCATTTAAAAAAAAACAGATTACATCCATAGACTGGGGCCATTTCTTGTATGGAAATTATTTATTAGGTTTCATCTCATCTAGAGAGTATATTAATAAGGAACTGACATCATTAGCCATGATAGTGCAGTGGTTAGAGTGCAGTACTGCAGGCTACTTCTGCTGACTGCTGGCTGCCTGCAGTTTGGCAGTTCAGGTCTCAGCAGGCTCAAGGTTGACTCAGCCTTCCATCCTTCCGAGGTGGGTAAAATGAGGACCTAGATTGCTGGGGGGTTATCCGACTGAGACATTTGACGAATCTCTCCCGACATTTTCGTGACACTTCGCCATATATTCAGATTCACGAATTATACTGTCATATGTCAAATGAACTGTACAGGTAGTCCTTGATTTACCACCAGAATTGTAACCAGAACTTCCATTGCTAAGCAAGACACTTGTTAAGTGAGTTGTGCCCAATTTTATGGATTTTTTTTTCTTTTGGTCAGGTTATTAAGTGGATCACTGCAGCTGTCTGAAAAATTGCTAGGTGAATCTGGCTTCCCCTCTTGACTTTGCTTGTTGGAAACTGGCTAGGAAAGTTGCAAATGGTGATCACAAGACTTCAGGATGCCACAACCATCATAAATATAGGCCAGTTGCCAAGCATCCAAATTTTGATCATGTGACCATAAGGATGCTGCGATGGTTGGAAGTGCGAGGACCAAACCTTGGTCCCTTTTTTCAATGCCATCATAACTTTGAACAGTCATTAAGTGAATGCTTGTGAGTTGAGGACTACCTCTAACATTTTCTTCTGTGGCTTTTAGTTTAGTTTACTTTAAGTTAGTTCACTTTATTGTCATTGCACCTCGTCCAATGAAACCAAACACCATCTTCAGTACACGTCATGACCATGAAAATAAACACAAACACACATCCTTCACATTGCACACATTGAATTGAAAACCCCCAACACCGCACCAACACTGCACTATATAGTAGAATTCCACAGAGCTACTGCCTTGGGATAGAAGCTGTTTTTCAGCCTATTTGTCCTTGTTTTTATTATCTTGTACCATCTGCCAGATGGTAATAGTTCAAAAAAAGGTCCATCCCAGGATGAGATGGATCTGAGAATGTTTTGAACTTTCTTAAGGCAGCGGGAGCTATAAAACTCTTCCAAAGAGGGGAAAGGGCAACCAATGATCTTCTGGGCAATGACATTAACCCTCTGGAGTGCTTTCCTATCTGCTACTGTGCAATTGGCAAACCATACAGAGGTGCAATAAGTTAAGATACTCTCTTTGGTGCAGCGGTCATCAGCAGTTTTTCATTCAGTTGTTGTTTTCTGAGAAATCTCAGGTAGTATAATCTCTGCTGGGCCCTTTTGACCAGGGCTGCATTGTGAGCATCCCAGCTCAGGTCCTCTTTTATGCTAGCACCCAAAAACTTAAAACTGGCCACTTGCTCCACTCAGTCTCCATTGATAAGCAAGCGTTGGATGTCTGATCTGTTCTTTCTATAGTCCATTATAAGCTCCTTGGTCTTACTGGTGTTGAGGACCAAGTTATCGTCTCCACACCATGAAAGCAAACAGTCCACCTCATCTCAGTAGGCAGACTCATCCCCCTCCCCCCCCCGGAGATGCGTCTCACCATATTTTTGGCACCACCTTATCCACAAAATTATCTGAAGCTTTATTACTGTACTGTTTCTGTCTTCAAGTGTCCTAGAACAGGGGTCTCCAACCTTGACACCTTAAGATTTGTGGACTTCAACTCCCAGAGTTCCTCAGCCAGCTGCTGCCCTAGCTAGAATGTACACAGGTACACAGAGAATCATGTCCCAAGATCTAATTTCAGAAGGAAAAGGCACACAGGATGAGATCACATGAAAACAACCAGTTAGAGATTATTAATTTAATTCATAAATATATTCTTGAAAGCTGCTTTGATGTTGTGGTTAAAGCCCCAGGCTAGAAACTGGTAGGTTGTGAATTCTAGTTCCACCTTAAGCACAAAGCCAGCTGGTTGATTTTGGGTGATCTTGGGCCAGTCTCTCTCTCTCTCTCAGCCTTAGGAAGAAGACAAAGGCAAAGCACTTCTGAAAAATGTTTCCACCTTCACCCAAAATTGCAGGGACTAGTCCAAAATCAATTTGATTTGAGGTCATGTATGACACCCAAAACAACTCTCAGTGAACTCTCTTGGTGAAAAAGACCAACATGATAATCACATTGAAATCACAGTAACCTACAGCACTGCTTAATTAGCTGCCATGAAATCTTATGCATAATCCTTTTTGGAAATTTTATAGTAGGGAAATTACATCTCACCTACCAGTGTGGGCATAATTTCCATTGAGGCAAATAAGAATAAAACATACAGCTACCTGGAAGCAGGAAACAGGCTGCTAAAGAATTATTACACCCTGCCTGGATGCAAAGCAGCATTCGTTCAGTCCTTCCTTTCACATGCAAAAAACAAACAAACCCAATGATATTCATTCCAGTGACATCATTTGGGTGGAAGAAATGAAACATTCCAAATAGTTGCAATAAGTTCTGGTGAAGTAAGGAAGGGTATACATTGCAAATGAGATACTAGGAAGGGAGAAAAAAAACCTGCAAAAATGAGAATGTGCAAATTATGCATGCTGGACAGCTCTAGGTATTAGATAATCCTTGCATGATAATAGACTTTCTCGAAGTAAAAAAAAAGGGGGGGAGGTTTTCCCATTGCTGGAAAAGCAAATGACATTGTAGGGTGCTTATACCTTAAGACCCTGTCACACTGGCCGACGGATGCAAAACGTTTGTAAAAAGGACACAGCAGACGAGAAAAATGTTCCATCCATTGTGGGAGCAGACAGAGTACGCGACTGTACAACCAAGCTGATGTGGAGCTGAGGACGAAAGACCCTCGGCATTCCAGACAATTTCATAGGATGCCTCCAGCCATGTTCATGAAGTTGTGGACACTGAGACCCAGGTTGACCAAGCAGAGCGACCAACCTCCGCCCAGCCTGGAACCCCGGGCTCAAGGTGGCACTTGACTCTGCAACCACCCGGCTCAGACACTACAAGGAGCATGCGAGTACAGCTGGAGGAGCCACACAACACCATCTAGCATTGTGGTCAGTAGAAGTGGTGCCAGGCCATCATCGAAGAATACTGAGGAGCTCCTCCAGAGCTCCCTCCACTGAAGAAGGCTGAAGAAAGTTGCCAGGAGCAGTGGCTATCAAGAGGTGGAACACTTCCCCACACCTTGGAGCCATAGTATGGCAAGCACTGGCCTGCAAAGCCCAGCCAAGTCGGGGTCCACTTATTTCAATACAAGGCTTCTTCAGCATCATCCTCTTCGCCATGGCAAGCGACTACAAAAGTTCATGTTACCATACGGATGCTTCAGCGCAACGTGGTCAGCTCAGATGCCCAGGTATACGAACGCCAGTGGCCTCAGGGAGGGACTGGAATGCAACCTCATCGTGGCTTCCTCAGAATCCAGACCCCCTGCCTTACATGCAGGAGTGTGCCCTACTTCACCATTGTGATTGAGCCTTATCCTCAGACGCTACTCAGAAGCTCCTACTACTTCCAGCTCACCTCACCTGTGAGAGAGGATCTTCAACTACAGGCTGTCCAGGGCAAGCGGTGGTGGAAACGCCTTGGCATCCTGGCCAACAGGTTCCAGTACTTCTCACCTACCATAGCAGCAATCGCCAGAGACTGTGAGGAGATCGTGGAAAGAGTTGCTGCATGCCCGCACAATGATCATGTGCACCTGCTACCTCAGTGTTGCAGAAACAGGCCGTGAACTCCACACAAGGCAATGGGGACATGGAGCCTGGGAATTGGAGGCAAGGACGAAACCTTATAGACAACTAAGGATTGCAAGCTCCCAACAGTAGCTTCACGCGAAGGGAAGTGAAGCAGCGCAACCTCCTGAGACACTTGGTGCAACCTCCGCACCGGAAGAGTGGAGTGGCAAAGACAGGATGGTAAGATGATAATGGATGCTTCCTTCATGCCTGTCTCATCACAACTGAATGAAATTAGGCCATGTATGCTGGTGGGCCTACAAGAACAGGTGCATTTACATAAAAGAGTTTGTTTAATGTGACATGTGTGGATGATTGATTAAGCATTATTTATTGATAATAAAGGCCACAGGTGTGGCACCTGGAGGGGACCATAGAATCCCACTATGCTTGCGACTGGAGTTTATCTATCCCACAGCTATCACCCATTCCCCAAAGGTAACCCTGCCCATCCCACAGCTATTACCCATCCCAAAGTATCCCTGCCATGCCCACAGCTATTTCCCCATCCCACATGGTATCTCTGCCCATCCCATTGCTAACCTTACCCATCCACAAGCATGCAAAGGGATAAACCCATTTCTAAAATTCCACCAAGACTTTATTTAATAAAATAAATGAAGCAAGTGTGTGAAAGCAAAGATAAATCTTTAAATAACAAGCTGTAAAAAAAAATGACCCCAGTCAAGTGCCATAGCAAAAAATAGTCAACAGGTAGCCACCCAGTCTCTGCACTCTCTGGTCACTCGAGCTGCCCGAGTCTCAGGGTGAAGGGTCAGTGCGTGGAGGTGGCTGCTGCTGGAGTGCTGGTCTGAAGCCCACGGGTGTCCTGCCCCGAGAGGACAACAGGGGACGGTGTGTTGATGGAACCCTCTCAACAGCTGTCTCAGCCCCGTGATGTTGAGACCCCTTCCTCCATGACATGGGGTGTCAGGCCCCATATACCAAATGACAATGACTGAAGGCCGGACTTTGGCTGTGGGTGGAGGAAGGAGCAGTGATGGCTGTCGTTGTCAGCAGTGGGCGAGGACTGCGTCGGGCACCGGGTGGCGTGGGTGGCATCAGTGGCATGGGCTGCATCAGTGGCTATCAGTGGCACCCGGTGGCGTCCGATGTACCTTGGCCTGACTGGGAAGGGCTGCCCTGTGCTGTGGACCTCCTGGTATCCGTCGCCTTGGTAGGAGTAGGGCGGTGGAAAGCCTTGGAAGGGCAGTGACATACCTGGGGTGGAGGAGCAGACCTGACTGGGTGGGAAGAAGGTTCATTTGGTCTGGGAGGGTGTGAAGTAAGATCGGTGATCCTGTCCTTCACCACTGTACGGGTTCCCACAGTCAGAGGGTTGGTTTGGACAAATAGGTAGAAGGGCTGTGGTTGGAGGCTTGGGGCGTTGGTGTGTACGCAGTGAGAGAGGAGATTCTACGCTGCTTCCTGATGGTGCTCTTTCTCCCAGCAGACAGTGTGGCTCTGCCCCTCCTGTCTGGACTCTCGCCTTTCGTGAGGTGAGCTGGGGTGAGGCGGTTGGGCTGTGGTGGAGTGCCCTCCATTCCTTCTCCACTTGCGTCAGGGGTCCTTCCACGAACTCCGCCGACGGAAGATACAGCTGCCAGGGGGGTCTCCGTCGTGGCAGCTCCACAGATAGCTGCCTGGACACGGAGCTGACTCTTGCGCAAAGAGGACTGGCTCTCAGTAGGCCTGCCTGAGAGAGAGGGTTGTGAAGGGCTGCTCCTCGGTGTGGATCTCACCCTCTCAAGAAGCTGCGTTTGCATCATGTAGGTCTCTCCTGGTCAGTGACTTGATTGCGCTGGCAGACTTCTTCAGGTGTAGCTTCCCGTACCAGGTGTGCATGTGCTTTCCACCAGCCGAGGAGTAATGCCTCCGAAGTGTAGCGCCAGGCTACTCTGCCTTCTCCTCCAAGCAACCTGCTTCCCTTTTGGTGTCCGCGATAGAGCCGTGTCCCCTTCCGCCATAGGATACTCGTTCTCGGCCCTCAGCCACTCCAGCACCCATGACCTCAATGTTCCACTACTCTATGTTGTACTGCCTCCTCTCCTGTTCTGGCGTCTGCCTCTTCCTCCCTTTGCAGGGCCATATGGCCCTCATCAGAAGGGCTTCAAGGTTGTAGGGGCTGCTCACTCCACACCAACCACACCACAGCAGCAGCAGCAGCACACAGTAGCAGCAAAGCAGACAGTAGGACCACCACCACCACAGCACAGAGCAGCAGCAGACAGAGCACCACCAGACCAGTACCAGACCAGGAGCCAGCGGCACAGAGTAAGCACCAGGAGAAGCACCAGCACCAGGAACGCACCAGCAGAGTAAGCACCGCAGAAAGCACCAGAACAGACAAGTGCACAGCAAGAGAAGCAAACCAGCAGAACACCACCACCAGAAGCAGAATCAGCAGAGACACCACCACCAGAAGCAGCATCAGCAGAGTAAGCACCAGCATAAGCACCAACGTCCAGAAGCACATCACAAAACCTACAAGCAACCGAAGATCGAGCCCGGAACAGCAGAACCCAGGAAGAAGCAGAGTCAGAGCCAGGGGGTGGAGGGTAGCCCTGTCACCCTCTTTCCAGGGCGGCAGCAGATGGCACGAGGCTTCCGTTTCTTCCCCATGGGCGGCTGGCTGGCTTGGCAGGATGGTTTGGAAGGCAAGGCTGGCAGCAAGGCTGGCAGGGAGGCTGGAAAGACGTGGCTGGCAAGGCAGCGAGTTGTCTGGAAGCCAGGTCTTTTTTCCTCAGGAATGGTGAAACTACTTGGGAGCTGCTCCCTTTAATATCCGCAGGCTACGCAACACCTCCCGCATGCGCAGTGAACGCTAGGCATTCGCTAGGCTTCCAGCTCTGCATCCACTTCATCGTGCTAGGATATTGCCGCTGTGCATCTCACTTCATCTCCGCTCGGCGTCCTGCTCTTGCATTCGCTCTTTCTGTTCGTGTCCGCTTTGGGTTGTGCTCCCCAGAAGCCTTGCGGATGTGCCATCCAACTCCCACCGCTCTAAATCCGCTAGGCTATTCTGTGGAGGGCCACCACTTTCCATTCCGCCCAACGTCCTCCCCCATCCGTCCTTTTCCATTGTCCCGCTCTGGTTATGCACATTCTTGAGAGCGGATTA
>BHFT01021512.1:0-39782 GCA_004320025.1 Laticauda laticaudata
ACGGCGCGTGGAATTGGAGCGCTCCAGTCTCGCAGCGGCTGCCTTCGATGTTTTATGATGATTTTAACTTTTTTTTCCGCTTTTTGCGTGCTGAGCATTTCCAATAGGTGACAGTTTGATGGATTTTTTTTCTCGGTTACTGGCTTGTTTGTTCGCGCTCACCGGGACGAACTATATCTCCATCGGCTTGTTTCGATTCAGCTTGTAGGGGAGAGTTTACTGCACTCTGTTAGGGCTGTTATTTTTTCGATTCCTACAGACCTTCTCGATGTGGTTCCCTTTTCTTCAAGCTCTGCAGATGGCACGCAAGGAATCTGCAATCGGCTCGCGGGTGGTTTCCTCCGCAACCGGCGCATTCCTAGCCACTTTCTTTTTTCGTGCCTTTTTTTGTTTGGCGTAATAGGCGGTGGACCTCATCGTCTTCACCTCCGGATCTGGATGTCTCATCAAAATCTTCATGGTGTGGGGGTGGCGCGGAAACTTGCCTTTTTCCCTCTGGTTAGGCCCTCGTTTCGCTGCTTGTTTCCGTGTTCAAATTGTTTCATGTGGTGGCCGCCTAGACTTTTTTTCTGCGGCTTCTGCAGCTGTGGCTCTCTGCGATTGCTTCAGATACGGTTTATGTGGGTTATTTTAGCAATTTACTTTGTAAATTAGAGTCTTTTAAACCCAATACTAACTCGATACCATTCCTTGCATGGCTTGTCATACTAAGTTTCAGGAACTCATATGCTCCCACCAGTTGTTCGAGGGTCTGGCCACAAAATCAGCGATGGTCTCGCGCTTCTTTTTGGTCCCTTTGGTAGAATTCATGGACGCCTTGATGAGATTTGAACACCACTGGTGCCTAATGAGCCTTCAACATTCGCTGGAGTTTTTCGGGCCAGGTCTATATTGCTTTACATCTCTGGGCTTTGACCAATGCCTTGGCCATTTTGATATTGTTGGTCCACAATCGCCGTTAAGAAGACAGCCTCTTACCGTGGTCTGAGATCTCTTCATCTCGTTACTTTCCAAGTACATTAGGAAATGGTCTACGTAGAATTCCCAATCCTCTTCATTGGGGTTGAAGGGTGCGGGCGGTGCATTATTTCCGGCCATCGCTTCCAGCCTCGGTTCAATTCAACCACGTTCACAGTCTCAATTTTAGGACGATCCCATCCTCGTCGCTAGTGTTCCGTCCGGAAAACGCAGAGGTAGACCGGGTTCCAACAGTAAAAAGTCTTATTTCAAAAGTTTAAGGTTAAACGGAACTGTTTGGCTCTAGCCGCGGCAGCCTTTTTATATACGATTGCCTGCCGGCTTGTAGCCAATGACATTTGTTTGATTTAGCCCACCTTTTGTGCGGCTCTTTTGGATTGGTTCCTAGAGAACCAATCCCTATGCCGGCTTTCTTAGCCAATCATATTAGAGGATTTGGAGTAAACTATTTTATACAGAACACACGGAATTAGTAGTTCCTTGTTATTATCAAGTTTGGTGTTATAATGATGTAAAATTGACAAGCAATTTATCTTTAAAGTGCATGTAATAGATTAAATTCAAATATAATTGATATATGTTATAATGTATATAATGATATGATTTATTAATTTTAGTAGACAACATTTAAATATTTAGTTTATTGGTCCACTACAATTTGAACATTTAAAACTTTAACTGGCTGAATCACATTCTTGCTAGTCAAGGGATAGCAAACCGTTCTGTATAATCTCTATATATAAAATGAAAACATTATTCATTTGGGTATTTAAACAATCTCTGTAGCAGAGGTGGTATTCAGCAGGTTCTGACCAGTTCTGGAGAACCAGTAATGGAAAACCTAAGTAGTTCGGAGAACCTGCAAATACCATCTCTGACTGGAGATTTTACAGAATCCTTCCCCTGCCACGCCCACCAAGCCACGACCACAGAAACTATAGTAAAAAAATTTGAATCCCACCATTGCTATATAGATAGTCATATCTTCCACTATGATAGCGAGCGGAGGGGGAGATAACATAACAACTGGTTCATCCAGAGTCAGATTGGCCATAGCAGGAGGCTCATCCCGCATGAAAGGGCCACACCACCCACGACAGCCAACTTGACTCTGGGTGAACTGGTTGTTAAATTATTTGAATCTCACCACTGAGTTAACCCACAAAAAGGGTCATATAATTATATTCTTGCAGTTAATACTTCTTAAGATTACCATGGATAAAATATAGCTAGAAATCCAGCCTTTTGTCCTTGTTTAGTCAACACAGCTGAATTCAGTTTCTCAGTGTGTAGCTATTGGCTTGTGATCCTGGCCTAATTTCTTTTATGATTTGCTTTGCCCTCAATCACTCTAAACCCTAACAAACAGAAATTAATTCTGTACACAGTACCTGCAGTCTTAAATTAATCATCAGTTAATATTGTTCACCTTCAACTGCACAGCAGAGGCATGTTTAATTAATTATGACCATGCTTTTCATCACCCTGAGTAATCAATATGGAGTGAAAACTCCATAAAAGTACAATATCAGAATGGCTTGAACTATAATGGTGATGGAACCTCAAGTTCCATTCTTGTGACAAGTTCTGTTCTCATGATTTTCTTATTTGTTTAGACAAACAGATTAGCTGGTCATTTTATTTTTACACTATTTCAGGGCTGTCAAACTCAATTTGATTGAACACTGCATTAAGGTTGTGTTTGACCTCAGAGGGCTGTGGGGGGCCATGGCCAGACAACATTGATTAGCTCAATGTTCATTTTCAGCTGCAATGGCCTCCTGCAGCCCTTTGCCAGCAAAAATGGAGGGCCACATGAGCTCCGTTTTCACTAGCAGAGTCACTGAGGGCAGGTCCTTTGCTGTTTCCAGGGCAGCCCCATGGGCCAGACTTAAGTACCCTGCAGGCCAAATCTGGCCCACTGGCCTTGAGTTTGACACCTCTGCATTATTTCATTTAACAAACAAATTCTCTGCAAGATTTCTCCCCAGAAAAATGGTCTATTTGGCACCATTTATGGTCAATGCGTGATTTGGCAAGTAGAGAGAGCACAAACTGTCACTTTCAGCAATCTGACAAGGCAACATGGACCAAAAATAACTAAATGAAGAGAATGCTAGACTGAAGAGGCCCTATTTCACTCTTTCTAGCAAGGCTGGCTGATTTTATGATCCTTAACTGAGGACAGCAGAAGCTCAGTCTAACAATACATGGTCTCACTGCAAGAGCCCAACATCTCCAGGTGTTTCTCATCAAAGATCATGGACCCAGAAACCCCAGTGCTGCTTGCTGCCTTTGAAAGTCTTAAGCACTTTAGAGACCTCTAAAAATTACCAAATTGTAATTTTTAATGTGACAGAAAAGAAGAAATACACATTAAATGGATGGAGAATTGAATCATAAATCATAAACTTGGTGGAGACAGTTAAACCATCAACCTCAACCTGCTATTATGTGCAGGAATCCAATTTAAATTAAATCTAAGTTAAAGAGTTATCCCAGGTAGTTGTCTAGCTTCCATCTGAATATATCTAATTTAGGGAGCCCACATACCTAGTAATGGTTCCAATACCGAAGTGTCCTTACTGAAAGGAAGCTTTTTTCTATTATTCCATCAGAATCTATCCTCTTAAACAACACAGAAGATATATTTTCTCTTTGTCCTGTATTATATTTTTTCAGGTATGTGAAGAATGTTGCCATGTACCTTCTCAGTATTTTCTTCTGTAAGGCAAAATATTGTTTGTTTCCCTAATTTCTCTTCAGAGGACAATTTGTGATGCTCTCATCAGCCTGCTGACCTTTTCTGAACATGTTCCAATTCAAAACCATTTTCAAGTGCACTGAC
This sequence comes from Laticauda laticaudata, assembly GCA_004320025.1. Classification (NCBI taxonomy): domain Eukaryota; kingdom Metazoa; phylum Chordata; class Lepidosauria; order Squamata; family Elapidae; genus Laticauda; species Laticauda laticaudata. The sequence goes on from BHFT01021512.1 coordinate 3,827, forward strand.
CAAAATTGGACACAATACTTGAGGTAGAGTTTGAAACATGTGGAATAAATAATCAGTACAGTTGTCATCTATAAGGAATAATGATAAAACACGAACCCAACTCTTCATATATTTACTTTGCAGATAGCAAAGGACAAACTTTGCATCACAACATTCCTCCCCACTTCTCAATTCAAGGACTACCATCAGAAAGGAATAAATTGTGGTGAGCATCTAAATACCTTTGAAGGGTATTCCAGAAAAGCAATTTTCTGAGGAAAACAAATTGATTATTTTTTACAAAGGGGGAAATGAAAAAAGCTTTAAACATAGGTTGAAGTTGTATCCTGGAAAGGACAAGCAATTCTGGAGTTAAAGAAGCACTCCATGCAGTCGTGAGATTTAAATTTTTTTACTACCGGTTCTGTGGGCATGGCTTGGTGGCTATGACAGGGGAAGGAACTGCAAAATCTCCATTCCCACCCCGCTCCAGGGGAAGGATACTGCAAAATCCCCATTCTCTCCCCACCCTACTAATCTGCTTTCCAGCTCTGTTCTCCTGTAGAGGTCAACAAAAGAAAACTCAGCTTATCAGCTGGGACTCAGGAAGCAGAGAATAGATGGGGGTGGGGCCAGTGAGAGGTGGTATTTGCCACTTCTCTGAAATAACTCGAACTTTCTACTACCGGTTCTCCAGAACTGGTCAGAACCTCCTGAATACCACTTCTAACTCCATGTCACTTTAACTAACTTGGATGCTACCCTAATGATGACAGAAATTTATCTAGGACAGGGGTTTCCAACCTTGGCAACTTTAAGCTTGGTTGATTTCAACTCCCAGAATTCCCCAACCAAAGTTGGCTGGGGAATTCTGGGAGTTGAAGTCTGCCAGGCTTAAAGGTTGGAGGCCTCTGATCAAGGAGACGGAAAAAATGCAGACAAGAGGGATGTTCTGAGCCATATTTCAGGAAACAACAAATTTCCTTCTTCTCTTATAGCTTTTTAAAAAAAACTTGTCATCTTTCAGATGAATTGCTCCTCCCCCCCAACATCAACCCTGCTGATAAGAATGATGGGGGTAGCAATTCAAAGCATATGGTTAATAACATACTGGCAAATTATAACTGTTCTTATCTACTTTTCACCCTCCACCAAAAGCACTTGAATGCTTTCATTCAAAGCTTGTGTGTTTTTTTAATTAACAATCCAACAGCTAAGAAAAATGGATTTAGAACTATATTCTCGCTGACTTCAATGGATACTATTGGCATTTACAGAGGTTCCTCTGAAATTGACCCATTTTCCAGTGACTAGTAATTCTCAGGCATTTCAGATAATAATTATGCAAGCTTGGGAATAATGAATTAGAGCCAGTGGCATATTAAATTTTCTAAAATGTAGTTTGGGTAATGTGAATTAGGAACAAGACACCTTCATTTATCTTCATTCATGAGAAACAACACATTTTGAACTTTATGATATATTCTTGCAACGCACAGGAAAAATTATCCAGGAAATCTGTTGAAGGAAAACTTTTCCAACTTCAACTTTTTTTGCCCAAACAATTCTAATTTAATTCATTTGCATAATGGATTTTGTCAAAGGGGCTCATGTAAACACAATCCGGTTCCTAATCTTTTAAGTTGTGCTATCTGTTGAACTTTGGAGATGGAATTTAAAACTGGCTTAGGTACCTCAAATTACACATCGATGTTCAGCATATCTCTCAACACCAGTCTGAAGCAAACATTCTCCAAAATTGTGACATGAGAAGCAAGATATGATGCTCATTTGCTTGGTGAAAACATAACAATAAGCTATTATTGGTACTTTTGGTCTTTTGTGTGAATCAGTCTATAATGGCATTTTCAACAAAGTTTTCTTTCAGTCAAGCTTGACTTCTGAGGACATGTCTAGGTCATTTTCTTGGCAATAATACAGAAGGAGTTGGCTTTGCTATGATGATCATGATTTAACATATCCACTGAGCCTGAATATAAATACAAGTTGTAAAAGAAAATTTTTTAAAGCAGTTCTCATTTCTTAAGATAGAAGAACTTTCATCATCAGAAAAGTTATAAGAAAGTTACTCTGGGCATTGTCATGTCAATATATTAACACCTTCAGAATAAATCTCCAGCACTTTGCTGAACTCAAGATAAAAATTTTGCAGTCCAATATGTCATGCAGAAAGGAAAACAAGTTAAGTTAGTGTTTTTATAACTTCACAATTATAAGATATGTGCACTTCAGCCAGCTGGAGAATTCAGGGAGTTGAAATCCACATATGTTAAATTTGCCAGGATTGAAAAACAGTGTTTTTGTGTTAAGTTACTCATCAGTGTGTTAAGTTACTCACCATAAAACCTAAGGGTTTCAACTTAGGGAGAAAATCAATAAAGTAAAAGTTCCCCTCACACATACGTGCTAGTCATTTCCAGCTCTAAGGGGCAGTGCTCATCTCCATTACAAAGCTGAAGAGCCAGTGCAATCTGAAGACGTCTCTGTGGTCATGTGGCCGGCATGACTAAATGCCGAAGACACACAGAGCGCTGTTACCTTCCCACCAAAGTGGTCCTTATTTTTGTACTTGCATTTTTTTACATGCTTTCAAAGTCCTTGGTTGGCAGAAGCTTGGACAAGTAATGGGAGCTCATTCCATTACACAGTGTTGGGGATTCAAACTGTCGAACTGCCGATCTTTCTGATCAAAAAGATCAGCGTCTTAGCCACCGAGCCTGTCAGGCGGAGCTCCATTCAAAATCCAGGAAAGAAATACTTAGACTCTTTAGTTTAGAGGAAAGATATCTATTTTAACTGGAAAGTGAAGTGTAGCAAACCAAAGAATTCTGTAATCTGAGAAATTAGGCGCGCAATTCACATTATAGAAAGTGATGGAAATTTTCCCACCCCCAATAGTTCAAATGACACTTCCAATAGAAGTTGTGGATATGATCATGTGGGCATCTTCAGTGGATGATGAGGGGCCTCTGTCCGTGACCTTGGCATATTTGAATGTATTGGGTTCAGTTGCGCAGAGAAAAGAAAGCTAACGAGAATAGAACCTAACTCTATTTTATGCTCCCCCTCCCATTTATACAACATGATAATGTAACACCTCCAGTCACTTCCCAATTTATTCCGACCTCCCCTCCCCCCCCTTACTTATGGCAGTCGAAAGATGCAAAGCAATAGCAGAAGATCTTGAAGGCTGACATCAGCCTCCCAGAAATAAGGAAAACAATCATGTCCTAGAAGAGGATAGGAAGAAAAATATATAAGAAAAATTATTAATCATTAAACAATTACAAAACTAATACACTCCTAAGGCTTATCAGGATACTTGAACGGAATGAACTTTTTGATCCAACTTAGGGCTTTAACGTGCGGTTTTCGTTAACCCATTCGGCTTGTGAAGAAGGGAAATTGCTTTCCAGGCCTACAATGATACTGGGAGTTCGACCCCTCCATTTGCAGAGTCCAGAATTTCTTTAACTTCAAAATTTTGTTCGCCTTCAATCAGTGATTGTATGTAGTCAGCTGGATGGTTCTTAAGTCAGAAGTAGTTCAGGTTTAGCAAACTAACATTGGAAAACCGGTGATAATTCGTCGAAGAGTTTGGGTAAGTTTAGCTGGACTGTTACAGGAATTTATAATCGCTTCAATGGTGAATGGACCAACGTAACTTTAAGACCAGCTCCTTGGACTTTTGATGGCTCTGCAGGTTATCTGGTGGACAGGAAAACCTTGTCACCACTTCTATATTCTCTTCTTCGGGAGAATCTTTTCTGTCTGCCAAAAATTTCTATGAGCTTGATGGGCCTCATCTAATGCTTTGCGTATACTGGCCAGTTAAAGTTGAGTTGAGTTATCCATTCCTCCAAGAAGGGATGTAGGTTTTTCACGAGAAGTCAGGTATGGAATGGAAATCTTGTCCCGAAGCCACTTTAAATGGAGTACAGTACTACTGTGTACGGATGTTGTTATATGCCACTTCGGCAAATGGTAGTAAATTCGGGACCAGTTATCTTGTTGATAATTTATTTGTAACATCATGAATATTGTTCTAACACTGCGGTTAGTCTCTCACAGGCCCCATTGTTTGGGCGGTGGTGGGCGAGCTTAACCCCTGGGCGAAGCCATTACTTCAGGAACCTTTCCAAAAAATTTGAAGGTAAATTGGACCCTCTGTCAAATTAATGCTTCCGGACGCCATGAACCTATGAGAATATGTGATAATAAACAGGTTTAGCCAGTGTCTTAGCAGAGGGAATCTTGGAACAAGGTATGCAAATGTACTTGATTTACAACACTACTGATAGACACAGTTAATCTGCGACAATTTCGTTTGGAAAACAAATCAGTCATACCAGATGACCGTGTTCCAGCACTCTTCGGTAATTCTACTATAAAGTCCATTAGAGATTTCCTTCAGGGAGCCATTGGTCTAGCTACATTTTGGAAACAATGCCTAACTGGCTTACCAGGAGTCTCTTTGGCTGAAAAGCACAAACTGGGACGCTAGCGTTAATAAGCTTCAATTCCTTCTTTAAAGTAGGCCACCAGAAATTGCCGCTTACCAGATGTAAGGTCTTCACAAAACCGAAAGTGCCAGCTGCGTTTTTAGAATCATGAGCCTAGTTGTTAGTATTTGGCTCCTCAGTACCTGTTTTTTTTTTATGCACATACAAACTTGGCCCCACAAGCCAAACCATCTCTAATTGTATAGTCACTTGATATGAGCCAGAACCATTTGTCCAGTTTTAAAGCTTCTTTTAATTGTTCGGTTAGGTCATTCCATAAAACCACTTTCTTGTTCTGCCTTTAGCTCTTTGGTGATCACATGGGCGGCTAGATGTTTGGCTGAGGACAATTGGGCTTATCACTCCTGGCGCTACTATTATTATTGACGGTAGTCTAGAGAGGCATCCGCCATGAAGTTCTTCCGCCTGGAATTGATACTTCAATGAAAATTGATACTTGAAGTACTGCGGCCCACGAAGCTAGTTTAAGGGACAGCTTCCAGGCGTTTTTAAAGGCTTCAGGGATTCTTATGATCAGTCCATACCTTCAAACGGTGTTTTTGCTCCGTTCACAGGAGGAATGTCTCCAGTGTCAGGCAAAGGCCCACAGACTGCAAAAGCTTCTTTTCTCCCAGACGGCCCATTTCTCTCTTTTCAGACAGCTTACGGAGGTATATGCCACAGGCTGTAAAGGTCCCTTTCTCGTTGATTTGAAGTAATACCGCTCCAAATAGCCACATCACTTGCAGTCGTTGAATCACGAAAGGACTAAGCAAATCAGTGTCCATATCCGGTGTTATCAGCAACGAATGGTTCTTGCAGCAAACAGTCAGTAACTTTTAGCTTTTCAAAAGCGGCTTGCCACTCCGATGGACCACGTCCAGCGGCTTTCCGCCTTGGCTTCACCTCCCCTTTGTTTCAAGAAGATTTGTAATGGGCATTGCTATCTTAAGCAAACGTGGCGGTTAGAAAAATGCAGAATTGATATGTCTGTGGGGTCACCAAAAGAATCGCCAAGCGTGCAGAAAGAAGGGTGGAAAGGACTGAAATAGAGAATGAATCAGATAAAATTAAATCGTCAGGTTGAAAAGAGTGTGTTGTGAGGAAAGGGGGCGGGCTGAAATAAAATTGGCGATAAAAAAAATTTGCAAATCCCAAAAAAGCTTTGAAAGTTGTTCTTTCTGATGTGCGTGGTGGAGCCCACTCGCAGAACGGCAAACGCACCTTCTCTGGATCCAAGTCTCTATGCCTTCAGATGAAAATGCGCGAATATCCCAAATAGTCAATTTTTCTTGGTGGAATTCAACACTTTGACAATTTAAGCATACAAATAGCGGCACCAACAGTTTCTGTGAAAACCTACGCGACTAACTTCACGATGTTCATTCCAGGGTCTCCTGTGTAGATAAGGATATTCAGAATAAACCAGAACCCCCCTGTATAAATGTTCAGTGTAAACTGATTGATCATTTGCCATGAATAACAGCATGGGCCCCTTGTAAACCAAAAGAAGAATTAGTTGAGATTGAGCAACCCAGTCGGCAGTTAAAAGCGGTCTTCCACTTCATCCCTTCCTTAATTCGAACCTCAGTATGCTTCTCTCAAATCCAAACTTCATGAAAAAATCTTTGCCCTTCGCTAAATGGGCCAAACATGTCCTTCATCAAAGAAGGGGGTACACGTTTTCCACAGAAATAGCGTTCAAAATTTCTGTAAATCCAACCAACCAAGTGTTTGGAACCATCTTTCTTTTCACGGAACAACACTGGGCACTATCCAGGGTCTAGCAGTGAATGAAACCACGTATCCAAATTTTTTCAATAAACAGGGTCTTAGCTCTTCCAATTCCTTGGGTCATTGAGTACAACTTTGGTTTCGGTAGCTTCAACCCAAGGCAAAAATCTCAATAGCACAGTCTGTTGGCCGCGTGAGCAGAAAGCTCATCCGAGCTCTTCATCACTGAACATTCTTTAAATCCAATACTCTGTTGGGAATTTTCTCCTCATCTTCATGGGACTCGTTAGCCCGTGGAAGCGATTTCAAGTAAAGTCCGTCAGGCTTCGGCTGGGATCAGGCCCTCCTCTCTAGTCGGCTGCTTTGTGCGTATGCGCAACAACCCCTTTCTCAGTTAACCTGGGGTTCCATTTCCGGAGCCAGGGCAACCAATTAATGGTGCTCCATCCCAGGACCACAAAAAACACAGGGTCTCATCATCTCTCCCATGACCATTTCTATAGTATCCATGACAAAGACGGGCGGCAACCTCCAGCATGTGATCCATCTAGTGGCAAAAGGAAATGGGCATCTTCAAAGTTTTAGCTTTAGGCCCAGTTTCTGTCACTACTTCCGTGGTTGATTATACACCTTGTTGCACCCAAGAAATCTAAACAGGGCTAGCATTTCCCTTTGCACCCCTGAATTGGTACCCTCAACTTCACCGAATGGTCATAGGGCCACGTGCTTGGACTTACCAGGAAGTCGTCTTCTGAGTACAAATCCTCTCCTCAGGGTCACTGCGGCTTCTGATTCTCTCCCGGGAGGGGTGACCTCTGCTGTCTCTTCGGACTTTAGTGGCTTGTTTCGGCGACGGCTTCACTGGTGACTTGTTCAGTTTCTGTCCTGTTCCTTTTTGGTGCCCCCTTGTGGACTCTAGGTTGACTCTGCAGTTCAAGCCCGGATGACCTTCTTCCCGCATCAAAAAGCAGGGCTGAGGGGATTGGGTCTTGTTGCCACTCCTTGCCCTTCTGAGTTTAGGAGCCTCTTGAGGGCATGTGGGGAAAAACTTGCTCCACCGTTAACCCTCCCGCCGTTTACTTCGGATTAAATCAATCTCCACGTTCTTCTAGCCAGCAAGTACCCACATCTGCAAGTCATTGGGGTGCTCTTCTAGCAGTGCAATCTTTGGTACACATTCTTCAAATTTAAACCATCTTTAAAACAGTTCTATTCAGGCTCTCTGGCCAGCCTCAGAAATGGCCTGCCCTAACTGTCTAAATTCTTGGTGTAATCAGCGACAGACCTCCGCCCCTGTTTATGTCTTTCATCTAATTCGGGCCTTCGCCTCTGCAGTGAGGTCCTCAAACCTAGCCGCGCAGGCCAGCCCATAAATAGGTTAATAGATTCAGCAAACTGAGGAGCATTATCAGTTATGCAAAGTCACATCCACTCTGCGCTATTCCCTCCAGAGCCCTGCGTAACAACCTCACTTTGAGCTGGCTTTCTTAGGGGAAAATGCCGTCCCAATACTCTTCCATCTGGCTCCAAGAACTTGAGCTAGGAAAAATCCCAAAGGCTTTGGGATCCCGGCCGTATTTTAACGTCTAACCGAGCAGCCTAGGAGCTCTACGCCTTCTAGGAATAACACCTCCCGCTGAAGGCCGGTGGCTGCTGCTGGACGGGTTGATTTATGGAGAGGAGCTGCTCTGCTTTCTTCGGGGGCTGGGGCTACTTCCCCTCCCCCTTTCATAACCTTTGTGCAGCTTGGATTGCTTCAAGGCTTCAATTCAAGGAGTTTCCTGCTTGATTCGAGTGGATTTCCCTCTTTCCTTCTCTTGCCACGGCCCTCCTCTTTTCCACGGCTGGGAGTAGTTGGGACCCGCGGGGGTCCTCCTCCGGATCTCTTCCAACCATACCCCACTGACCATCTGGGCGTTCGAACAAGCTGGATCCTCTTCCAGACTGAGCTCCTGCTAGCGTTGGGCTTCTGCACAGCAAAGGAATCTTGCCCTCCAATGGCTCCCAGATTGCCTCTGCGTCACTATCTTTGAAGATGACATTGATGTCAGGCCCCCTCAGAAGAAAAATTGGTTATTCTCTCGGTGGGCCAGTGGAACAGATTTCAGAATAAGTCATGCGGGCTCCATTCAAAAGATCCAGGAAAGAAATTACTTGGACTCCTTAAGTTAGAGGAAAGACCATCTTTTACTGAAAGTGAAAGTGGTAGAACCAAGCAAATTCTGAATCTGAGAAATTATGGCGCCGCAATTCACATATTAGAAAGTGATGGAAATGTATCCCCACCCCCAATAGTTCAAATGACACTCCAATTAGAAGTTGTGGATTGATCATGTTGGCAATCTTCAGGTGGATGATGAGGCCTCTGTCGTGGACTTGCATTATTTTTGAAACGGCTTGCAGTCGCAGAAGAAAAGAAAGCTAAGCGGAGAAATAGAAAACCATAACTCATTTTATGCTTCCCCTCCCATTTATACAGAGCAGATGAATGTAACACTTGCCAGCTACACTTTCCCCAACTTATTCCGACCTCCCCTCCCCCCCCCGTTACTTATGGCAGTCGATAGATGCAAAGCAATAGCAGAAGATCTTGAAGGCTGACAGAGCCACTGCATCAATCAATAAATCAATAAACAGACTCTAATTCGTTCCAAGGCCTGGGAGAACAATTAGGGTTTTAGTATTATATTATAAATATTATAACAGTGACAACTACACAGATCTTGTGAGGAATATTGTTCTGGGTGTAGATAGAATTGAGGTCCTACAAGCTATAACTTTAAAATTAAGGTCCTATAAGCTGACACTGTTTATTCAGTGCCAGGACCTGGAGTGCACCTGCTCTGCCTGAACATACCAGATGGGCAGAGTTTGTGGGAGATAATTAGATTCACATTTCAGGCTGTGGAAAAATGAATCAACGGTTGGTCATACATGGAAATTAACCATTCCCCCATCCCCAGCCTTGGAAGCTTCATGTGCTTTCAGTATTGTGGGTGGGAGCTTACATTTTATTGCTCTTCTGAGAGTGAACTTCACAATCCTCTGGTTCTTTTGAAATGCTACTAAATGTTCTTTCATTGGGACAGTTTTTGTGCTCAGCCTTTGAAGACATCACAGTCTTGTCTTTCAATTGGAATTCCTTGAGACTTTGTTGATTTAATCGCAGTGGGCAATGATAAAAATCTAATTCCAGCAACTTGCTCAGAAATGGGAGAATTGCTAGGTGGTCACAGTGTACTGTTCAAGTGCTGCCGGTTGCTGCAAAGAAGCTCCAGCAGCCATTCTTTACATGGCTTTTTACAGTGTTGTTTTAAATTGTGGTATCCAGCTCTAGTTGGTGTGATAGGATGCCATGATAGTCACTACTCTATGAAGAAAAGTTATAGTGGAGGAAGATATTGACATAATTCACAATATGTTTTATTGAGTATATCTATGTCTCCATCAAACTCACAATAAATTGTGTTCTGTCAGTGAGGTCTTAAATTATAACATGTTCAGTGATGCCAGAACTCATGAAAGTAAGATAAAATAAATCTAAAGTCAGAATGATTCATATTTACCTGTAAACATAAAGAAATAACGTCATATAGTCATATGAAACTTATTTGCTCCATTCAGACAGGAAATAAATATCAGCTTATCACAATAACATGTGAAAGGATTTGACCCGCTGTTAGGAAACTCATTAACCTTGAGGAAATAAAGCCCTGGAGTGAGGGAGAGGGAATTGGGTGGGTACCCTCTTTGTTCTTGGCAATTCAAGGGGAGCCATTGTCTGTTTAAATAGGAAAGCTGCTTTGGTGTTTAAAGGGAACATTGATGTAAAAAAAATGAGTTCATTCAGGGTGTTCCGTCTCAATCATCAGAACGTGTTGAATTCCAAGCTGTTTCCCAGAGAATCCATTCTTTAGATATGTGCTTTAGATGGGGCTACATGAAACAGATATACATTAAATAAAATTGAACTGTGCCCCCTGTCCATTTTGCTATACAAAACATACATAGAAAACCTGATCTGGCCTTTATGACACTGTTTCTCAACTTATGAACTTTTCAGATGACAGATTCCAATTCCCAGAATTCCCAGCCAGCAATTCTGGGAGTTGAAGTACACCCATCTTCAAGAGATTGAGAAACACTGTCTTAAGCTTATGAAATTACACCCGTGTATGCTATCATTTGTTGAATAAAAAACAATTGCCAAGTTACATATTAAGATGTAAGTCAAACAAAGCAGATTATGGTTTGACCTGATGTGCAAATGTTATGGCCTGTTCAACAACCATAGTTCCCCTCACTGAAGGATTCTGCTTCATCTTGTGACTATTTAATTTTTGAGGAACTAATACATTAATTGAGCAATCTTATTAATCTTATTTATTTATAATTTTACTCTCATAAAGCTGCCCAACCCAACATGGACTCTGGATGGCATATAAATTAAAATTTTACAATTCCTAAAAAATGAACAAAAGTAAACACAATGATAAATATCTAATTACAACAAGAAAACTAGTCTATTTTAGCCAAAAGAAACATCACCTATCAGATGGATACACCCTGACCTATCCCAGAGCTTGGACAAAGGCCAAATTTTTCAGGACAATCTGGCAGAGACAAAATGATCTGAACCTCTGAGGATAAACTATTGCAGAAAACAGATGCCTTGATAGAAAAGATACACTTCTTAGGTCCAATCAGATGAATTTGGGTGACAGAGGGGACCCTAAGTATGCCTGCTATGTCAACTCTTGCACAATGGGCACAAATTATGGAAGAGAGGCAGTCCTCATATAGCCAGCCCTTTTGCTGTGATGGGCTTTATATATGAGAACCTTGAACTATATCCAGAAATGCAGTGGTGATTGATGCAATGTTCAATGTGGAAATGGAAGTGTGCCTATAACTGCTCATGCTGTTGCTTTCAGGATCAGTTGTAACTTTCAAGTAATCTTCAAAGAAAGCCCCATATAGAATCCTATAATTCACACCCAGTGTAATTCAAGACATGAGTTACTATGATAAGTGATTGTTGGTCCAGGAATGGGTACAACTGATGAAACTGGATGAAGGCCTTCCTAGTCATTTCAATTCTAAACAGGCGTATGCAACTCCATTCAGAACCAAAGATGGAACTCCACAAAAACTATACACCTGTAGACAAGACTTGTCAAGACTGAGTTCCAACTTGTTCTTCCCCACTATCACCATCACCAATACAGATGCAAAAGCCTTCAAGCAGCTGGACATGGCCTCCACATTATCACTTGATCACTATGAATTGAGATATGCATCTGATGATACTTGACCTCACATAAATAGACATCTTCATTAGGAAGTTACATGTAGATATTAAATGGGAAAAGCAAAATTGTTGAGTCCTGAGGCATCAGTCTGGATCTCTTGTCATCTATCAACACTGACTAGAATCAGCCATGGACAAAGGAGAACCACTACATGCCTTGTCTTTCACCCTGCAAACTATACCAAGCTCAGTGCTGTTAAAAGCTGCTGAGACATCAAAAATCAGCATTAGTGTATTACTTCTGCCTGGCTTTCCAAAGGTAATCAATAAGTGTAATCAAATACATTTCTATATATGCCCTTTTCTGAAACTCAGTTGAAACTGCTCCAGGTAATCCATCTCCTCCTGGGTCTTCTGGAGCTACAGTCCAATCAAGAAGCCAAAAAGTAGCCAGGGAGTGATCTGACCAGGATGAAAATGGATGAAAATCTCTTCCACTTTACAATCATGATGCAATTGTCCTGAGATTAAAAACTAGATTAAGTACCTGTCTACCTCTGTGTGTTGGGCCCTTGATAACTTGGGTCAGATTCATGGATCAGTAGCCGGGAGTCTGCATCCCACAAAGCAAGCTAGTTTTTTTTCAGAACTATCAGTCTTGGAAACTTCACTACCAACTCAGCCATGGATCAAGCGGCTCAGGCAAGAATGTGGCTGGGCAGCCCCTAAAACCTCACCTTTGATCACATCCATTTAACTGCTATAGAGGTTTTTTTTCTTTGGTTCCATCCTTTTTTCTTTCAGGATGATGAACACAGCACATCTGACATTATACCAACAGTCCTTTCATTTTGCATAAGCTGTCAGCTTTGAATACCCTTAAGTGCATTAAACCCACACTCTAAATAAGTTCATCAAACTTTTTTGGGGGGAGACAATGACACTGCTTGGTGGTTTCAGAAACTGGTGAGTTTTGAAAGAACTCTGACAAAAGCAACTTATAAGTCACAACACTGTTCCTCATATGGGTGCTGCTATTGAGAAAAGGAAAGGAAAACAAAGCAGGAGATGTGAACTGATGACCTTTCTTAATATGCCATGTGCCCCTGAAATTAGAACACCACCACTCAGCAGCGAGCCAAAACACAGCAGGGCTGAACTGGCAAATGGTATAGCAAATGCTATGCTGCTAGAATTTTCTGCCAGTTGATGGATAAAACAACACTTTAGAACTGTAGGGAAAGGATGAAATCTAGTAAGAATCCTGGTGAGACACAATGATGCATTTTGTTTGGTATTGTCTTAATATGCTTTATGGAACCAGCCGTCATAGTCCATAAGTCTTATTTTCTGATTTAGCACAAAATTCAGAATTTTTGCTATGGTGAACAAGTTAAAGATCAAGATAAATATTCTTAAAGAATATTCATATGTATTGTACTGCCTAGTATATGAAGCAGAGGTGTTATTCAGGAGGTTCTGACCAGTTCTCCAGAACCAGTAGCAGAAATTTTGAATAGTTTGGAGAATCATCAAATACCACCTCTGATTGGCCCCACCCCCATCTATTCTCTGCCTCCTGAGTCCCAGTTGATCGGCAGGGTCTTCTTTTTTTGCCCTGCACAGGAGAATGGAGCTGGAAAGCAGGTTAGTGGGGTGGGGAGGGAAGGGGTTTTTGCAGTATCCTTCCCCTGCCACGCCTACCAAGCCACACCCACCAAGCCACAACTAAGCCACGCCCACAGAACCGGTAGTAAATCCCATCACTGATAATGAAGAGATATATATGGGTAGAGATTAGTATATAAATGTGATTACTATATAACATTTTCAAATATATTTTGAAAGATATATACAGGTACTCCTCAATTTACAACCCTTTATTTAATGACCATTCGGAGTTACAATGGCACTGAAAAAAGGGGTATGACTATTTTTCACATGACTTGTTGCAGCATTCTGTGGTCATATGATCAAAATTCAGATACTTGGCATGTATAAATGATCACCTTTTGTAACCTTCCAGCAAGCAACGTCAAGGAAAAGCCCAATTCGATTAACAATCATGTTACTAACTTAACTTCAGAGATTCACTTAACAATTGTGGCAAGAAGGCAAAACTCTTAATTGTTTTGCTTAGCAACAAAAATGTTGGACTCATTTGTGCCGGTAAATCGCTACCTATATTTTCATTTAATTTCATATGAAGTATAGATGTTAGGGTCAAAAGGTCAGTGTTTATTCAGGCTATCCCTCACAGATTTCTATCCATTTATTCTCCACAGGACATGTGTAATAGGAAGGAAGATGAAGGTGGAGTAGAACAGATATGATGGCATGCTGAGGAAGTATGGAACATCTGTGGCCATATTAAAATACTAATAATTATCACACTGAGCATAGAATATTCTCTAAGAGGGAATGGCAGGTGCTTGACTTAAAACATAATTTGAAAAGCATTTTTGGAACATATTTCAGAATATTGTGCAAGAATCAAATCTGATCAAGAAATATTGTAAAATTGTGGAATATATTAGCCTATGGTCTTAAAGTAGACAGAATTCAGGATTCTAAGAACTGAGTTACCAAACGTAAAATCCAAAGGTGTTTAGGTTTTCAGAGGAGCCTTTATGGCTTTACAGCAAACTACATAACAGGCCTATAAAAATTGACATAGGATGTTGTTACATGACTAATAGTGTCTGTAGGCTTTTTCTGATTTTATTAGAATGACAAAAGCAGCATTTCTTGGTTTCATACATGCTTGGCTTTTGCCTGCATTTTATTTAGCACACGGTGTAATGCAAATGTATTATGCAAATTGTGGTATAATATTTATTTTAGTTATTTCTTTCAATATGGCTGTTAGATCATCATTAAATAAACTATAGCTTTGTGAGATTAATGAACTGTCCATTGACCAGAAAAACATACCTGTTTCTGAGAACAGATGCTTAGAAAGAGGCTGTTGAGATCTAAGCATGAAAAAATATTTATTTAAATTACAAGTTATATAATTATTTTCCCATTATTCCAAGAGCCATTGCTGAATGAAGATATTCAATTATCTTTTTTTTTTCATTTTAGAAGATCTTAGGCAAGTGATGTGGCTTTAAACAGCTGTAACCAATCAGCGAACACAATGGTGTGGCCATTGCTTTTTCCCAGATACTAATGTAGGAAGTTAGCACCCACCCCTCTCCTAGAAAAATGAAATATCCTAGGAAATATTAAAAAAGCAGAATATTTCCCGTAAAAAGGAAGTAGAAACTCAAAGAGGCAGAAAGGGCACCTTTGTTAATGGGCGGGCCATTACGGCCTGGGCCAGAGTATTCTACATAGCAAACATCTCACCACTTGGCCTGGGAAGATTGCATCAGCCAGCACTCAGGTGAAGCCATGTGGTCCAGACAAAGCCTAAAAAGTTTGCTAAGACCCCCGGCCCTGGGAGTCTGACAATCAGTGAGATACATTTCTTACAAAGGAACAGGAAACACCAAGATGAGACCCAACAGAAGGTATATAACTAAGGGTCTCTCAGCATCTTGCCCCTTCTTTTCCTTCACCCAACATCTTGAAGCATGTGATCGTCCTTTTCACTTTGGATATCCAAGGCATATGGTCCTGTACATCATTAAACCATCTTTCCAAACAGCCTCCATGTTTCGAGTGTCTTTTTCCTCACTTGGAACTGAACCCAGAAGGATATTTCTTCGAACACTTTAAAGCAGGGGTGTCAAACGCGAATCTTCACAGCGGCATCACATCACACATTGTGACTCCCCTTCTCTTCGCTAAACTGGGTGTGGGCGTGGCCAGCATGTGACATTTCCGGTCTGTGCCCTGAGTTTGACAACCCGACTTTAAAGGAAATAATATAGCTATCAATGGCAGCTGGCTTTAACCAAGGTGGGAGTTTGTTACCAGTAATAATTAAATAAATGCAGTCTCCACTGATCTACCCTCTGATCTACCCTCTGCTATCTCTCTCTTCTTTGCCACTGATTACAGACCTTTTTCCTACCAATTTCAGAATACAACTGTGCAACAATAGTTCAGACTACTTCCCCGTTCCCCCACAACCCCCCTCCCCACCAATGCCAGATCTTCTACTTTCCTAACTTAGTTCAGGTTTCAGCATCAGTTCCTAGGTAAACCAGTATTCAATATGTCCTGTCTGCCATAACCATCCCCCCGCTGACATCCTTCTTTCTGGCTCATGTGAAAGAGTGAGTACATTGTCCCAGTCACCATATGCTGTTTGTGTGCTAACACTGTCTCCTCTACTCTGTTTACTATGTGGTGCCTGTAACCTTAGCATAACATTGAACAGGATCACAGGATAGCAGAGAATGAACTTTTCACCTGACTCCCAATTTATCAACTTAAATAATTCAGAAAATGAACTATACTGGATGCTCATATTTCTGAGGCACTGTTGTGTCAGAAGTTATTTTTCCCCTATCTAAAAGAAACTGCTGCTTGGTTGTCATGATTTAATGAAAGCAACAGATTGTTTCCTGTGTGATCAAATATGTTACATCAACTCTTAGTATCTCAACCAAAAGAGAAACAGGTGGAGTGGAACAATCACAGTCATTTTTTTTCATAATTCATAACTCTAAGCCAGGAATTATAAAAGGCAGATGCTGCATTTGGATAACATGCTCCAAAATGTTGTGATCTTTTAAAATTAGAATTAGAATTCTTTTATTGGCCAAATGTAATTGGACACACAAGGAATTTGTCTTGTTGCAAATGCTCTCAGTATACATAAAAGAAAAGATACATTTGTCAAGAGTCAGGAATCATAAGGTACAACATTTAATAATAGTCATAGGGTACAATAAGCAATCAAATCATACTAAGAAATAGTCAATATATATCATAAGGATACAAGCGACAAAATTACAGTCCTATAGTCACAAGTGGAAGGGGATGGGTGATAAGGAGTGATGATAAGTTTAATAGCAATAGTAGTGCAGACTTTGTAAATAGTTGGACAGTGTTGTGGGAATTATTTGTTTAACAGAGTGATGGCGTTCGGGAAAAAACTGTTTTTCTGTCTAGTTGTTCTAGTGTTCAGTGCTCTATAGCGTCGTTTTGAGGGAAGGAGTTGAAACAGTTTAAGCCCATGTCACACCGCCCAACGGATGTAAAAAGGACACAGTGGACGAGCAAAATGTTCCATCCGTTGTTATCCGCTCTCAAAAGGGGCAAAGCAAAAAGGGCAAAATTTGCATAACCAGAGCGGATAACACGGACGCGGGGAGGATGCAGGGATGCAGAGTGGATGCGGAACGGAAGCCCAGCAGATTGAAGCGGATGGGAGCGGATGGCACATCCTCAGGGCTTCCGGGGCCTCAGCAAAGCGGACAGTGGAACGGATATAGCGGATGCACAGCGGATGCACAGCGATTAAGCGGATGCAGAGCGGATGCACACAGCAGAAGCCTAATGGATGCCTGGCGTTAATTGCGCATGTGGGGAGGATGCATTGCATCATCCCCGCAGATATAACGGAAGCAGTCGGAAGCAGGTCGCCATTCAGAGGAAAGACCTGCTGCCGGACGGATTGGCTGCCTTGCCTGCCCTGCCTGCATGTCTGCCTGCCAGCCTTGTGCCAGCCTCCCTGCCAGCCTTGATTCATGTCTGCTGTCCAACCTTGGTCATGCCTGCCTGCCAGCCTTCCTACCAGCCTTGGTGCCTGCCTTGTGGCCAGCCTTGCTGTCTGCATGCCAGCCTTGGTGCCTGCCTGCCTGCCTGCCAGCCTTGGTGCCTGCCTCCCTGCCAGCCTTTCTGCCAGCCTTGGTTCCTGCCAGCCTCCCTGCCAGCAGGAACCCCACAATCATGCAGAAGCACAGCAAGCCTCAGCCATTCTGCTGCCAGCCCTGCAAAGAGGACAGGGCTACCATCCCGCCCCCTGCGCCTCACTCTGGTTCCTCTCGGCAGCACGGGTCGCGTCTTCTGGGGCTGCCGCTTCTGCTGCTTCTGCTTCTGGAGGAGCTGATGACAAGCACTCCAGCACAGGCCACCTCCACAGCACCTGGACCTTCACCCCTGAGACTGAGTGACAAGAGGAGTGCCAGAGACTCATTTTTGTTTTATAGCTTCTTGTTAATAAGTCTATTTTGATTCACACACTTGCTATCATTTCTTTTTTTAATAAAGTCTTGGTGGAAACTTTTAGAAATGGTTTAAGCCTTTGGCATGCTTGTGGGATGGGTTAAGATAGCACTGGGAATGGGCAGGATACCTTTCGGATGAGATAAACCTCCAGTGCAAGCATAGTGGGACTGTATGGTCCACCCTCCAGCTTGCCACACCTTTGGCCCTTTAATAATGTAATAATCATCCACGCATGTCAACACAAACACAACTCTTTATTAAATGCCCTGTTCATTGTAGGCCATTATTATTACATAATGTAATAATCATCCACACTTTCAACACAAACACAACTCTTTATTAAACGCCCTGTTCATTTAGGCACATCCAAAATACTTGGCCAATCTCATCTGTGTGATGAGACAGGCTGAAGGAAGCATCCATTAAGCATCTACCATCCTGTCTTCCACTCCACTGCTCCACGGGAGTTGCACCAGCGTCTCAGGAGATTTGCTGCTTCTTCCCTTCACGTGAGGCTCTGTTTGGGCCTTGCACATCCTCAGTGTCTATCAGGTTCGCCTTGCCTCCATCCCCAGGCTCCATGTCCCCATTGCCTTGCTGATGGTCCACAAGCCTGTCCTGTAACACTGTAGCGGGTGCGCTATGAGATTGTGCAGGATGCAGAAAGCTTCCATGGATGCTCCTCACGGGTCTCTTGGGCTATGCTGCATGTGGTGAGAAGTACCTGGAACCTGTTGGCCAGGAGCAAAGGCATTCTCCACCACCCGCCTTGCCCTGGACAGGCTGTTAGTTGAAGATCCTCTCTTTAGGGTGAGGCGTCTGGAGGTGTAGGGCTTTATGAGGTAGGTTGTGAGGGAGAAGGCGTCATCCCACGATGAAGTAGGGACATCTTTCATGTCATTGGGCAGCGGTCTGGATCTGGAAGCCCACGATGAGGTTGCGTTTTCAGCCTCTCTTGAGGTGACTGAGTTGTATACCTGGGCATCTGAAGATGAGCCGTTGCCTGAAGCATCGATGTACATGAACTTGTGCAGCATCGACCATGGCGAAGAGGACGATGCTGAAGAAGCCCTTGGAGTTGAAAAAAGTGGAGCCTGAGTTGGTTGGAATTTGTCAATTTGACCTAGCATGCTTGCCATCTATAGGCTCTTCACAACTGTGTGGGATAGTTCCACTCTGCTCAGACTGTACCACTCTC
Organism: Laticauda laticaudata; assembly: GCA_004320025.1. Taxonomy (NCBI): domain Eukaryota; kingdom Metazoa; phylum Chordata; class Lepidosauria; order Squamata; family Elapidae; genus Laticauda; species Laticauda laticaudata. Next base: position 22,641 of record BHFT01021512.1, read on the forward strand.
TGCAACTTTTCTTCCATCCTTCTTCAGGATGAGGGGTACTGGAGGACACTCCCTTGTATTTTTTTGATGATGCCTGCACCACTTCTCTGACCACAATGCTGATGGTGTTGGATGGCACCCTCCAGCCGTACTGCATGCTCCTGTAGGTGGGTCCCGGAGCCAGGTGGCGCAGGTGTAGTGCCACCTTGAGCCCAGGTTCCAGACTGGGGCGGAATTCTGGTGCTTCTGCTTGGTCAACCTGGGTGTCAGGCGCTGCACACAATTCGTCAAACATGGCTGAAGCATCCTCATGAAGTTCTGGAACGCCCGAGTGTCTTCATTCCTGAGCTCTCCACCATCAGCTTGTTGTACATCCATCCCTCTGCTTTCTGGCGAACCATCTTCGGATCCAGACTCTTTTTGGCTGCCTCTTATTTCTCGCATAGAGTTCACAGAGCCGCAGATGGCTTCGCACATGTTGCAGAACGATGGTGGCTGCGAAAGACTTTTTGCAATCCACGGTGGGACACGACTGGATGCTGTGGAAGAGGAAGAGTCAGATGAAGCTGCAGAGTCTGGCACAGCTGGGCTCTGGGCTGAAATTGAGATGCAGATGAGTTGCTCCCCTTTTTATAGGAAATATAGGTTTTTCCGCTAGGCATCCTCTGGATCCTCTAGGCATTCTCTGACATCCTTAATATCGAAGATAAGGTCCCCTCTGTGAACGTTTTTCCATTTAAACGCGTCTTTTGCTCTGCATCCGTTCTGCATCCGTTCTGCATCCGTTCTGCGTCCGTTCCTGTTCCTCCTGCGTCCGGGCAGATGAGTTAGCGCGGATGCGTAGCGGATGCCTAGCGGATTATAGCGGATGCGTAACGGATGCATAACGGTCTCAGCAGGGATACGTAGCGGAATGCGTAGCGATGCAAAATGGACGAATGGAATTACATTTTCCGTCGCAAAAGGATTTGGACACCCAAAAACTTTTGAGCGGAATGAAAGTCCATAAAACAGATTGCCTGACGGATAGAGAGGAAGCCAAACGGAGGCAGTGAGTACATCGCATTTTCCAAGCGGATGGCTAAGCTTTTTTGTCCGATTTACATCTCTTTGCAGTCCGTTGCGTTCGTTGACATGGCTTTATGCCGGGATGTGAGGTCTGTAAATATTTCAAGGCCTCTTTTTGACTCTGCAGTATCAGATCCTTGACTGAAGGAGATTGGTAGAAATTGTTTTTTTCTGCAGTCCTAATTATCCTCTGAAGTCTGTGTCTGTCCTGTTGGGATGCAGAACCAAACCAGACAGTTATAGGGGTGCAGATGACAGACTCAGTAATTCCTCTGTAGAACTGGATCAGCAGCTCCTTGGGCATTTTATCAGAAATTTTTTGAAATATTTAAAAGATAAGCATGAGAAATAGAAAAAAAATTAACAAAAAAGGAAAGAGAAAATACAATAAATAAAGAAAAGAAAAATATTTTAAAAAGTTACTTCTTAAGGCAATTCTTCCTTAAGAAGACTCAGATGCCTATACTATAATGCTTGAAGTTTGAAGAACAAGCAGAGTGAGCTTGATTAAAGCCAGTGTAGGTTTTCAAAACCAGAACATGCCAGACAAACCTTATTGCTTTCTTTGACAAAGTGGCTAAAATAGTGGATAAGAGAAATGCTGTGGACATATTTTTCTTACACTTCAGTAAGGCATTTAAATAGACCACAGCATACTTCTTGGTAATATAGAACAATGTGGGATAGACAGTACAACCACCTGATTGATTCACAATTGGCTGACCAACCACACTTAGCAAGTAATCCTCAATGGAATTTTATATAATTGGAGGGAAACATGTAGTGGGATACCTCAAAGTTTTGTCTTAGGCCCAGTGCTCTTTAACATCTTTATAAACAAATTATATGAGAGGATAAAGAGTGGAACTCATTACATTTGCAGATGACACCAAGATGGGATCAAGGATCAGTGTTCAAATCTCTCAAGATCCTTCTCAATCTTGAGTCTATCATTTAAAGCAGGGGTGTCAAACTTGATTTCACTGAGGGCCGCATCAGGGTTGTGTTTGTCCTTGGGGGCCAGGTGGGCATGGTCAAGGTGGGCATTAGCCAGTTTGACATCACTTGTGTTGGGGATGCCTATGGTGGCCTGAGCTCTCTGCCAGCAAAAATGGAGCTTGGGAGACTTCAATGGCCTCCTGCAACCCTCGAACAGTGAAAAAGTGGCCTCTGTTTTTGCTGGCAGAGGGATTCAGGAGACCATCACAGCCTCCTGAGCTCCATTTTTGCTGGCAAAGGCCCCTCAGGCTGGTCCTTTGCTTTTTTCAGAGCAGCCCTGTGGGCCAGATTTAACCACCTCGCAAGCTGAATTCGGCCTGTGGGCCTTGAGTTTGATTTAAAGCATTAGCTATTCTCCCCAGTGATTTAAATGATAGGCTTAATATTGAGAGGGACCTTGAGAGACTTGAACACTGATCCCTATCCAACAAAGTGTAATTCAATAGTGAGAAGTAAGGTCCTACACTTAGGCAAGAAAAACCAAATGCACAGGTAAATAATAGGTAGTACTGGCAATTATAAGCGAGATATAGGTCTCCTGGTAGACCATCACTTATCAATGAGCAGCAGGGTACTGCAGCTATCAAACAAGCAGCTATCAAACACAGTTGTAGATTATATCAACAGAGAGATAGTTTCAAGACCATGTGAAGTGATCTAGTACTTTATCCTGCATTGCACTGTGAGATCACACTTGGAATACTACATTCAGTTCTGGTCACCACGATACAAAAAAAATGTTGAGACCTTAGAAATAATGCAGAAAAGAGCAGCAAGGTGATAAGGGTCTGGTGGCTAAACTATATGATGAATGATTGAAAGAATTAGACAGGTCTTGTCTAACAAAGACAAGGCTAGGGATGATACGATAGCAGTCTTCCAGTACTTGAGGGGCTATCACAGAGAAGAGGGAATCAACTTATTCTCCAAATATCTGAGGACAGAACAAGAAGTAGCAGGTGAAAGATTATTAAGGAGAGATTCAACCTAGAACTAAGGAGACATTTCCTTACAGAAAGAAAAATTAATGGTAGGACAGCTTGCCTCTAGAAGTTTTGGGTGCTCATCACAGGAGGTTTTCAAAAGAGACTGAATAGTTATTTGTCCAGAATGAAAAAATGGTTAAATCGCTGGAATGAGACTCTCGGAGCCAGCATAGTAATCAGTCATCTTTATTTCTGCCTAGAGCTGATTGCGGAAGAAACCACGGCACCCCTTTTACAGTTGGGCTGCTTGTGGCTGTGGCCAGTGATGGTTTGTTGAATTTCCTGCCACTGCAGCCCAATCAATCACAGGTAGATATGCTAATACATAACACCCCTCCCCACCTGGTCCGGTCTAACCAACCCTATCTTTGCTTACTGTACATAATCATATAGGTCGACGGGGCTTCTATACTTGTGACTAGACCTGTGCAGCTCAGTCACAGTTTAGTCTCTGGACTGTTTGGGCAGATCTATTGTTCCTCCTGTCCTTCTTCTTGGAACCTCCTGGAAGTTTGAGTCGGCCATGCTGCTCCTGCCAGGAACCTCCTGGCTGGTTGAGTTGGCTAGGCTGCTCCCACCAGGTCCCGCTTTCCCATTATCTTTCTGGACCTGTTTCTGTCTCCCTATGCTATCTTCTTCTGTGGTCTCAGGTACATGCCTGCGTTTTCTGACTGGGGCTACTGATATTAGTGGGGGTTGTGTGTTTTTAGTTGTCAGGGTTTGTTCCATGGTTGTTCTTGCTCATGGAGGGTCTCCCTCTCCCTCTGTACTTGTGTTGTGTCTGTTTGAGGGGTCTTCTCCCTCTTCCCTGGTTGTGTTATATCTATGTGAGCGGTCTCCTCCCTCCCCTATGGTTATGTTTTGCCTGTGTGAAGGGTCTCCCCCTTCCTCTCCGGTTGTGTTTCGTTTGTGTGAGGGGTCTCCCCCCTCTTCTGTGATCCGATCTGTGTCACCTCTCGTTGCTCTAGATCTGAGTTGGTCTATGTGTCTCTTCCAGCTCCTATCATCCATCATATCTGCAAAGGTTCCCCTGTAAGGTTTTTTGTGTATACTGGGTCTCCTGTTTGGAATGTACAGCATTTACTGGAGGAGTCTACTGGTTTTTCTGGGTTATAAGTGGGGTGTAGTCTGTCTAGGTGTGATCTCAGTTTCCTTCCCATTATTAATTCGGCTGGGCTTGTATTCATTGTGGCACTGGGTGTTATGTGCTATATGCTTAGTAGTTTGTCTATCTTTTCTTGTGTGACCCCGGGCCCAAGCTTTTGTATGGTTTCCTTAGTGTAATGTACCATGCGTTCCATCCGTCCATTTCTCAACAGGTGTCCTGGTGCTGTTACTGCATGCCTTATCCCATGTTCTGCTAAAAATCCTTCAAATTGTGTTGCTGTGTTGTTATACAATTGTGTTGTGTCAGACACAATTAAATCCAGCAACCCATGTGTTGCAAAAAGCCTCCTGAGCTGTCTAATGACAGCTTCTGTCATGGTGGAGCGCATGATTCTTACCTCTAGCCATTTGGAGTAAGTGTCTATGACTAGTAGAAATGTGTGTCCTTTGGTTGGGCTGCAAAATCAATGTGTAATCTTGACCATGGTCCCCTTGGTGTTTCCCATTCATGTTTTGGTGCTGTGAGGGGTGTTGGCCTAGATTCCTGGCAGAGTTTACAAGTTGCCACCCAGTCCCCTATTTCCTTGTCCATCCCTGGCCACCACACATAACTCCTTGCCAGGGATTTCATTTTTACAATACCCGGGTGTCCCTCATGTAGAATTTCTAGTATGCTTTCACTCAAAATGTCCGGTATTACCATCCATACCCCTTCAGCACTGAGAGTTCTGTTTGTCTGTTCCTGAACAGTTTGACATTCTCGGTGATCTTAGTCTGTGGCCAGCCTTTTCCTACCCAATTTAATATTTGTGCCAGGGTTTTGTCTTTAGTCCTCTCCCTTGCGATGTCAGCTGCTGTTATTGGTAGGTTTTCTGATGTCTCTGTTTGGAGGGTCGATGTGGTTGGTTCTGGGCCTTCTTCTATGTCAGGTAGGGGGCAATGGCTAAACGCATCTGGATGATTTATGTCCTTTCCTGGTCAGTATATTAATTTGTAGTTGTATGCATCCAAAAATTCCAACCACCTCGTCATCTGGGATGACAGTATGTTTAGTGTAGCTTTGTTTCCTGTGATGATGCCCAGTAATGGCTTGTGATCTGTGACTTGGATGAAGTTCCTCATGGAACTGCTTGATCCCAGTGACAGCGGCCAATGCCTCTTTGTCTAGTTGGGTGTAGTTCCACTCTGGTTTTGACAGAGTTTTTGAGTAAAATGCTATGGGTACTTCTTTCCCATTGGGTAATACATGGCTGAGGATAGCGCCAACGCCAAAAGGTGATGTATCACAGGTTAGGGTTATTGGTAGTATTTCGCTGTATTGTATTAGTATGCGGTCTGATGTGATCAGGTTTTTTATTTCCTGGAATGCCGTTTCTTCCTGTTGCCCCCAGGCCCAGGCTGCTTTCTTGTCAAGCAACCTGTGTAGTGGTTCTGCAATAGTTGCTTTCTGCGGTTGGAATATATTATAAAAGTTAATGAGCTCTAAGAAAGCTTGCAGGTCAGTTTTATTCGCGGGTCTGGGGGTTTCCTTTATTGCTCTGACCTTTCTCTCTGTGGGGTGGACTCCTTCACTGTCTATTAGATATCCTAGGAATTCAATCTTCCTGGCAGCTAATTGGCACTTTTCCTTTTGCACTTTTAGCCCCGCTTCTTTGAATTTACTTAGAACTTCCCTTAGGTGGTCACGTAATTGTCTTTTGTCCTTGGCTGATACGAGGACATCAGCAAAATATGGCACTACCCCTTTTATTCTTTGCAATAGACATTCCATTAAGCTCTGGGGCGACGCTGACCCCAAATTGTAATTTGTTGCATATGAATGTGTGTTCGATCATCTGGGTTACTGGGTTATATGAATGTGTTACGATCATCTGGGCTTCTGCTGTTTCGGGGTCGACTGATAATTGTTGATAGGCCTGTGTGAGGTCTAGATTTGTGAAGATTCCCCCCCCAAGGGAATGCAATAAATGCTGTATCACTGGGACAGGGTATGCGCTTTGTTGGAGCGCGTGGTTAAGGGTTGCTTTGTAGTCTCTGCAAGTGTGCACAGACCCATCTGGTTTAACTGACATGACAATCAGGGTTTCCCTCTTTGCATGGTCAATGGGTTCTAGGACCCCTTGTGCAATGAGTTTATCCAATTGCTCATTGATCTTTGGTTTGAGCATGAAAAGGACCCACCTTGCATATCTTATAGGGGTTATGGTTGGGTTTAAGTTAAAGGAAATTGGGGACTCCAAGTACTTGCCCAGCTCTCCATCAAATACGTTTCGGAATTCTTCCATCAGGGTCTCCTCCCAATCCACCTCTGTGATGCTGTTTATTCCTGTGACTTCGATTCCCAACAATGTAAACCATTTGAGTCCCAGTAGGCTGGGTCAGTCCTGGTCTACTATGGTTAATGATAGGACTCTGGTGTATTGTTTGAATGTTACTCTGAACTGTCCAGTGCTCACTACAGGAATTTTGTTTCCCTGGTAGTCTTTCAGCATTGGCATTTGTCTTTCGAGTCCTTTAGGGCTTATGTCTGGTATCAGACTTTTTATGGTGTCCCATGATACCATTGATAAATATGAGCCTGAGTCCACTTCCATCCGGCAAGACTGGCCTTATATGATGGCCTGGACATGTACTTTTTGGGCATTTGTCATGTTTGAGTGTCTGATGGTCACCGTCTGATGTGTTTCATCTCTTCCGTTGGTGGCCTCTTTCCCTTGCCTGTTTCTGGTGGCTTGGTTCCAGCAGCTTCCTGTTTGTTTCTCCCTATCTCGGGGTGTGTGTGTTCTGTCTTTGCCTGGGGATGTAATTCTTTGATGCTCGGCAGGCCCTTGCAATGTGTCCCCATCATTCACAATGTTGGCATATTGCGTCCAGGAAACGGCACTCCGAACTTGGATGGTTTCCCTCACAGCTGGCATAATTCATGTTCCGTTTCTGTTATGTTCTGAGCGGAGTTGATTTACCCCCTCGTCTTCCTCTTCATCTTCTGATTCAGACTCGATGTCCTCGTGGTGGGTCATGGTGGTGTTTTTTGATGAATCCAGTGGTGCACTATTCATTTTCCACGTGGCGGCTGCCGATTTCTGGGTTACTTCTGCTGTGGTAGCCTCTTCTATTGCTTCTTTGAGTATTATCTTGGGTTTCGTTAATAATCTGCCCTGTAGTATTAGGTCTCTCAGTCCCAAGACTACTCAATCTCTCATAGCCTCATCCATGTTGAGGAATTTGCATGCTCCAGTGATGTCCCTCAAGGTTGTGATGAAATCGCCGATGCTCTCGTCCTCTTTTTGGTCATGCCGATAAAATTCATGTTGTTTGATGAGGCAGGATACGGTTGGTGAGTAGTGAGGCCTCAATATCCTCTCCAGGTCTGGCCAGGCCATTGTTTTCAAGTTGATTGGCACCGCTAATGCTTTGGCCATTTTGAATATGGAAGGACCGCAACGTGTAAGGAAGACAGCTCTCTTCCTATGTTCTGAAATATTCTTGAGGTTGTTCCCTTCGAGGAACATGAGAAATTGATCAATGTACGATTTCTAATCTTTGGTTGTTGGATCAAACAGTGCAGGTGGCATGTTGTTTCCGTCCATCTTGTCTCAATGTATTGCCAGCATTCCTCGGTTGCCATGTGCTCACTGGTTTCCTTTGTCTCAGTATCCCATCCTCGTTGCCAGTGTTAAATCCCGGGAATGAGACTCTTGGAGTCAGAGTAGTGATCAATCATCTTTATTTCTGCCTAGAACTGACTGCGGAAGAAACCGTGGCAGCCCTTTTACAGTCAGTCTGCTCGCAGCTGTGGCCAGTGATGGCTCGTCGAATTTTCTGCCACCACAGACCAACCAATCACAGGTGAGTATGCTAATACATAACATATAGGATCTCCTGCCATTGGCATGTGGTTAGACTAGAAGACCTACAAGCAGAGGTGGGTATTCAGCAGGTTCTGACCAGTTCTGGAGAACCAATAGTGGAAATTTTGAGTAGTTCAAAATTACTAGCAAATACCACCTCTGACTGGAGATTTTATAGTATCCTTCCCCTGCCATGCCCAGTAAGCCATGACCACAGAACTAGTAGTAAAAAAAATTGAATCCCACCACTGCCTCCAAGGTCACTTCAGAAATCATTGAGTCATTTTTATATGCTTTCATCAAAAAGTCCATAAAGGGTTTCCAGTATTTTAGAGATGGCTTCACTGGTTGAGTGAACTACGCTGGGGCGGGGGGGGGGGGNAGGGGGGGGGGGGGGGGGGGGGGAGAGAAAGTACATGTAAAACACAGGAATAGAGCAAACAATTTTGAAATTACTTGGAGGGAGGAGTTAAAAATAAAATAAATGCAAGACTCTAAAGCTACAATAATTATGGAACATGAATGTATTACATAGTTGAAAGATCAACTGAATGTGCCTTTAACCTCAGGATATGAATATACAAAATGCAAAGCCAGGTGTGATACTTTGAATGCTCCAGGGGGAATACCTAGGCAGAAGCAGGTGTGCAGATGAAAGACTTTGTTTTCCTACTCAAGGGCAGAAAGAGAATTGAACAGGTGAACAGGAAAATGCTTAGAGTTAAATTTAGGATGAAGAATCTGACTAAAGAATTAACATTATCTACCAAGATTGGAAACCATGGTTGTTTATACAGTTTTTTAAAAAAAAAATAATGCTGTAACTTTAGAATATTTAATTATTATATTTAGAACCAGCCTAGTGTTGTAGCTATGGTATCAGGATATAAACTAGGAGATTCTGAGTTCTCATCTCATAGAGGTATTGTTGATAATAGGAGGAAGAAGGAACATTAGATATGTTTGCTTGGTTATTTATAAAAATAATAAAGGCAGGATATACATAATCTTTTTTTAAAAAAAGCTTCCATTTATTCCTTTTTAAATTATGTGTTCCAAGATTTTTCTTGTTTTTTTAATATACTTTTGTCAAAAGTTTTTTTTTCTTAAATACAAATAGAAATAAAGATAACAGAGAAAGGAAAAAGAAAAGGGATGCAGGAGATAGATTGAGGCTAGGGGAAATTTAAAAAAACAAAACATTAATTTCTGACTTTCTTTGGTGTAGTCAGATACATAATAGTTATAGTATCCTGTTTCTCCGAAAATACGGCCTCCCCCAATAGGAAGTCCCAGCATGTTTTATAGGCATGAAATGAAATTAAGCCCCTCCCCCCAAATNCCCCCAATAGGAAGTCCCAGCATGTTTTATAGGCATGAAATGAAATTAAGCCCCTCCCCCCAAATTAAGGCCTGTATTAAAACATGCGAAATGGGAGGGAATGGTGGGGGGGCTTGCTGTTAGGAAGTACTTTTGTTGCACACCTGGATATGGTGCTGCCTGAGTTGACCCCAATATGAAATGCTCCACCAATGCCGAGGTCAACATGCAAGCCATTGCCACCCACCCGGCCAAAGATGCAAGGTCACCCTCAAAAAGACAGCCTAGCCATTTTTTCGGGGCTCAAAAAAAATTAAGACCCGGCCTTATTATATGAGAAACATGGTATCAACTTTTAATTATATCAAATCGTGACTACTAGCCATTCCTATATTGGTATGCCGATTAATTGTCAAAACCCAAAGTCAAAATTTCATATTTTTCTTTTTCATGCAAAAAGCTCAGAAGTAGCTTCCAAGTAATTAAAAAATTATTTACATTTTTGTCCCTAATTAGTGCAGTCAGTTTCACCATTACAATCAATTCCATCATCTTTTCAATCCATTCCTCCATTGTGGGAGTTAATGCATCTTTCCATTTTTGGGGATATAGAATTCTTGCAGCTGTCAATATGTACAGTAATTAAGTTACAACTCCATCCCCTCCCCACTTTTCTATAAAATAATCATAGAAGTAAATTCTGGTTTGCATTGTAAAACTGTTTTTAAAATTTTCTGAATTAAACCATAGATTTGTATCCAACACTTCTTTGCCTTGTTATGTATCTACCATGTAATAGAAAGTACCTTCCTTACCTTTCCAGAAAACCTTTGAAACACATTTCTACATCTTTTATAGTTTATTTGACATTAAATACCACCAATACATCATTTTGTAGAAATTCTCTTTAAGATTACAATTCAACAATAATTTTAGTCCTTTAATTCACATGTTTTCCCATCCCCTAACATTATATTACAATCAAAATTTCTTTCCCACTGAATCATACAATGTTTAACATATCCACCTTCTAGGTTTAATTGTTATAAGCCATAACTATCAGATGTTCATTTCCAATTCATTTTAGCAGCTTCAAAACTATACTTTTTTTGTTCAAAGAAAAAAAAATTAACTGTAGATAGATAAACCAATGATATATATGACCTTTTAGCCTCAAATAATTTTTTTAAATCTGAGAATGAGTTCACCTTGAATAAAGGATATTATTTCACTGTAAACCCACCAATTAAAGCTCAGTGTCATTTCAGATAAAAGTCTTTTAGATTTTGAAAAGATGTATACAATCAAATAGTTTTTGTATATTCTTTTGAAATATATTTCAGCCTTCCAATTTAAGCAAAGTCAAGAGAAAAAGATTCCTCCTGCTTTATTATAAGACATGATAGAAACTTGAAAGTCTGTTTCTGTCTGTCCTCTTTTATGCTACCAAAATTAAGGTGATTTTTTTCCCCGTTTTGTTTGCTTTCCTATAAACTTTGAGATCGCAGTATAGCTTGATGCTCCATTCAAATGACACTTAGTTCAGGGGTGTCAAACTTGTGTCATCATAGCATCATCAGATGACTTTTTCCCCTTCACTAAACCAGGCATGGGCATGGCCAGTACGTGACATATCCAGCCTACAGGCCGCAAGTTTGACTCCCTGCTTATATTCTTTCCAGAATATCAATAGACCTTAAAAGAAAAAACCAAAGTTATGGGCTTTTGCCAAAAGTCCAAAACACTATTTATGGAGCACTAATAGCCATAAAATAGAACAATAAAATAAAATAGAACAAGTGACTAGCTTTAAGTACTCAGGAGTAGTCATGCTTTCCACTGGCTCAAGGGAGGCCACTGTGAATATCTTCCCACTACCAGATAAAATATCTGCCAAAGGCATCCTTAGGTTTTTCTGATCCAAAATATTATGTTTCAGCTGCACTTATACTATTTCAGGCTAAGCCACTAGGGCAGTTTCTTTATGGGACTTCAGCTGCCCCCTCCAACTCTGCTTCATTTTTCACTTTCCTGAAGAGGGTATAATCCAAATTCATAAGGGCAATTGTCCAGATACTCGCTGTGTCTCAAACGCACATGACTGTATGACTGGAGACAAATATCATAAAAGTTGACTCAAGAATGTGGGTGACTTCTATGAACCTTTGGTTGAAGCTTAACTTCTATCCTCAAAGCTTAGCACCATATAAAGAATTTTATAAAAAATTACATATGATTATAATTGAAGTGGACTATGCTAATATAGTTTTGATGGGAGATTTTAATGGAATTGTAGACAATAAACTGGATAATACAGCACAGAAAACAATCAAAAAAATTCTCAATTCTTAATATGGAATATCATCCGGTGACACTAACCCTGAAACAAATAATAAAAGATATAGAAATGTAAGCAAATCTGTAGGAAGACTACACCTGTTCTATCATCAGTACCTGACAGATACATTGTCATTGCTCCAAGTACCTTATACAGCTAGAAACATCCAACTATTGGAAAGCTTTCTCTCTTGCCCAATGGCATGCTCTCCTCTGCCCATCCATTATTGCATGGTACGTAATTATAAATAGATGCCATTGGCTGAAATGTTTTGCCAGAGTCAGAGTGGCGCAGTGGTTAAAATGCAGTATTGCAGGCTACTTCTGCTGGCTGCCAGCTGCCAGCATTTTAGCAGTTCGATTCTCACCAGTTCAAGGTTTACTCAGCCTTCTATCCTTCCAAGATTGGTAAACTGCTTAGAGAGGGCAGTGAAGTAGTATATAAGTCTAAGTGCTGTTGCTGTTGCTATGATTCTGCTCTTCTTTGTGCTTTTTTTATGGAGGCATCTGAACCAGATTCATACTACCTCTGACTAATACATATCTTAATTTTTCTCAGCAAGGTTCTGCCTATGCCCAGATGCTGTTCGTAGATGAAGTACCCCTTGTTGCAGAACATGTATCCACCCAACCCTGATGGGCCAATATCCCACAAGGCATTTTTTGTAACTGTAATTTATTTTAATTTTAGATACCATATTACTTTGCAATAGTAATAGTTTTAGATAGTATTACTTTCTTATAATTTGGTATATCATATTTAATATAATTTTAATGCTTATATTTTAATTAACATAGGCTACATCTTGAACCTCACTTATCGATGTTAGGTTATTTTACAAACGTATGTTAACTTTGTCCTAAACTTTATTTTACTCATCAGTTGTACTTGTGTATCACTGCATTTTATTCAGCTGAATTGAATTGCTCTTCTGTGCTGCAAGCTTTGGATTATAATATGTCAGAGCTCCTTCAAGTCCCTCCTTAATGGTTCTTTTATACCAAGGTCATCTCTAAATTCCTTAACAAGCATTGAGTGTTGATGATGGTGACAGGATCATTCTGGATTTAAAAGAGAGAATGCACTCCTTTTTATGATGAGCATAAGCTTTGATCAAATAATGTTATCATTGCATTGCATGGAGCCAATGCTTCATGAAAGCACAGTAGTGACTCTGAAGAATATAGGTTTTACCTATATGGTTACTCCTGGAATATATTTATTTAAAATTTAAATGGATAATACTGTCCAATTTATAGCAATTCTGGATGTGTCTTAACTCCAAAAATACAGAGATACTGCTGGTATTTAGCATTCTTGTGATTGCAAACTGCATAACAACAAATAGGTGTGCACTTATTTAATGGAAGTTTTTCTAGGCAAAGCAAGAATATAGGGTAAATGCCAATTGGAATCAGGTTTATCCTGATATGCTAGTTTATAAAAGCATTTACCAACACACACCCTGAAAACAAAAACCAGTGAGTCAATAATCTTATTTTATTAATTTCACTCTGACAGTGATTGGATCCCAATCTACTCTATGATTTTTTTCAGAAGGATTTTTCCTATTTTAATAACTTCTCCCTGTACAGGAATCACTGACATTCCATAAATTCTAAGGCAAACACATTACCCTTTTGCAAGTCAAAACTCTTCAAAAATTTAATAATTGGTTTACAGCAGGGAGGCTTATAATGAGAAAAATTGCTCACAATGTTGTTCACTAAAAGAGGCATGGTTTCAAACTAATTAGACATTTTAATGAGAAAAAAGAATATGAAGTACTTTCATTTACAATGTACTCAAAGCATTGTTTTCCTCTACACAATCTAGAACAGTATTTTTTAACCATGGCAACTTTTTGAGAACTTCACAACCAGAATTCCCTAGCTAGCTTGCACTTTAGCTGCATTATCTTGTCAATTTTCAAACAGCTTTATTAGTATTTCATTGTCCTGTAGCTTAGTTATTAATAACATTTTCAATCTTGACAACTTTAAGATGTGTAGACTTCAATAACCACAATTCCCTAGCTGACACATATTTTAACTGTGCTATCTTGTCAGCTTTTAAACAGTTCTGCTTGTATGTCATCATCTTTCAGCTTAATTATTTTGTTTCCCTTTCCAGAATGTCTGGCCCTAGCAAAGTATCATGTTTGCATATGTTTTTATTTTAATATTTTTATATAAATATTGAGTAATTTTTCTGTGTATCTTTTTATTCCTTTGTCTTTTCTTGTACCCATCTTTGCCTAAAAGGTTCCCCTGATTTCTGATTAAAAAAAAAAAACTTGTCATCTTCAATTTTTGTAGGCTACTGACCTACAAAGAAACCTCATTAACTCAGCTGTTTGCAAAATGAAAAGAGACAATTCTCTCAGGCTATGGCATGACTCACAGACTTAATTAAGACATAATCTAGTTTCTTTGGATTTGAATCAGTTCCTTTCATGAACTTTTCCCTTTAAACTGTAACCCAGCATATAGCATTTCACACTGTGAATGTAGCTAGTTGTGGTTAATAAGACAGTCATGTTTGAACAAAATATAGTTTTTGGAAATAGGGAGGGATGGAATAAAGATTTCACAAAATGATTCTTGACACACATTTTTTCACTTTTGAACTTTAAATGCAAAAGTATTCCTTGTTCATAATTCTCAAAATCAGATTTTTCCATTATTGCAAAGTTAATATATGTGCATTAATTACATCTCCCATAATTCCCCAGCCAACATGCCCAGGGTCCATAGATCTTAAAGTTGCTAGGATTGAGAAACATGGCTCAAAAAGAACAGCTTTTTTTCATGTTCTTGTATTATTTGAGGTGCACATGTAGTATCATGTCTAATTCATGGATAATATTATGCTGTAATTTAATATGAAACAACATAATGAACAAATGATGGTCTTTTAATTTTTTTGCAAAGCAAACAAGGTTGCTCCATTCATATCTCAGCATAGCAGTCCCTGATTGCTGGTTTAGAAATGAAATATTCTTTTAAGTGAAAAACCAGTTTCTAGTTTTTAAATATTTTTTCAATACTTAAAACATAGAATACACTTTTCAGGAGTGAAATAAATCAGGGATTCAAGGTGTGCCAAAAATAAATAAGGAAAAACATCCCTAGACGGTCAGTTCTTGTGATGGGAAATAGGTATCAAATGATATGATTTGCTGCTAGATTAGCAGCTACTAAGGATGGGCTGCTGGGGGTTCACAGGGGTTTGGGAGAGCCCCTAAGATTCTGTGCAGTTCAGAGAATCCCCAAATTCAATTCCTGGCTGGCCCCGCCCTGCCCACCCCTCCCAGGAGTCCCCACACGGCCTGTTTTGGATGCAGGTAAGGGCAGGGCGCACACGGAGACTCAGGGAGGATGAAAAATGGTCTTCCAGAAGTTTGGGATGGCTGGAAATGGGCCCATTCCCAGCTTCCAGAGAGCCTCTGGAGCAGGGGAGGCTGTTTTCGTCCTTTTCCAGGCTTTGAGGAAAGTATCCACAGCCTGGGGGGTGGGTGGGTAAAAAGGCCCATCCCTGGCCGTGGTGCAGGAGGCCAATCAGGCCATGCCCACCATGGCCATGCCTACCCAGCAACCGGGCAGAGAACCTGTTGCTAAAATTTTTGAAGCCCACCCCTGGCGGCTACTAATTATTATATAAAAAAGAATAACAGTATGGGATGGGAATAAAAAAAGTGAACATGATGATTGTAACTGTGCACATGGAATTCTGCTGTAAAAAAGAAGTGTTTTTGGTGCACATGAAAAAGGAGCAGAGTTATGCCTTCTGCCTTTCTTCTTCTTCCTCTTCTTCTTCTTTGTTCTGATTGTAAGTCAAGGATTACCTGTATGTATTTAGTTATAGTACATCAGACAGGGTACCCTGTTCACCCTTTTATAAAAACTTTATTAGATGATGCCTGAAAAGTGTTTTATTTATAGATGCTTCATGCATCACAAGGGATGGAGGAAGTAGAGAGACAATAATTTCTTGCTGCCAAACTTCAGTATAGGTTGTCCTTGACTTGAGAACTAAGCCTGCAATTATAGATGCACATTGTGATGGTCGTTGTGAATCACTGAATGACCATGCTTCATTTTGCAATCATTTTTGTGGTAGTCATTAAGTAGACATGGCAGACATTAAGCAAAAGTGGGTTTCACACATTAATGTTGTAGCCATTAAACAAAACCCTTTGTTTGCTTTGGATTTTTTGAAGGAACCCAGAAGTAAATACCTGTTTCCAGCAAAATCAGAATTGCTGTTATGTGACTGCAGGATGCTGTAAATGGCTGTAATTGTGGGCCAGTTCCTAAGTGTCTGAAATCTAGTCCTGTGATTATGGAGGGACAACCATTGGAACTTTTTGGGAATCCATTTTAACTTCAAACAGTTGCTAAGAGACTGTTGTAAGTTGAGGGCTACCTGTAAGTTAATGGAGACGGATATGAAGAATGTTACTCCAGGCCAGTAGAAGGCCCCTTGTTTCAGATTCAGAGTTTCACCTTGTCTTACCTGGAGAAATAGAGACTTATAATGAAGGGTTGGGAATAGCCTATAGATAATCTCCTCCTACCTCAGGCAAAAGACACTTGGAAAAATTCAGGTACATTATATGGGTCAGGGAAAGAAGAGGATCAGCCTGAGGTAAGCAGAAGGAAATAAAGACACAGATAGGCATTGGGAAGATGGAGTGATCAGAGAGTTGCTTGAGGAACAAGGGCTATATTAGCACAATGTCGAAAGCTGGATTGTGATTTTTCAGCTGCCTTTTAAATATGTTGTGTCAGTTCATCCAATGAGGGTTGTAAACCCTGTTTAAGGTTTGGTGTGCTGTATGAACCTAGCTTCACTGTTTGTTTGTTTTTCAATAAATCAGGATAGATACAAGCCACAGCTATATATGAACTTAGCCAATATGAAGTCCTGTCCCCAAAGAACTAAGCATAAACATTTTTTAAACCTATTTGAATAGAAAGAGCCGCCCAGGAAAATACATTATTTTGAGGAGCAAAATCTTGCTACTCATTTTAGGAAGGATGTAATCATTCTACATGTTATTATTTATTGGTCCTTTATTGGTCCTTTTGCTCTTTTCAATCTTATGGTTGTAAGGATTGTTCCAAAAAAATATGCTCCTTGATCTGATTTAAACAGGCAGCCTAAACTGTACAGTAATGCATATCTTTGGTTACAGACTAAAACCCACAACAAAAAAGCAGATGAACTCTTACATGCAAAATATAATTATCCATGTTTCTCCTTTTTTTTACTAATTAACTTTTTTCATATAATTTTTATTAAAATATTTTTAAAAGAAGGTACAGACTGGCATAAACTAATAGACAGTAGAAAAGAAGAAAAAGTATAGTTTCCAATATTCTTCACAGCAGTAATAAGTACAAATATATTTTGATCTTTCTCTCTGTTGGAAGAATTATCCTTCTGGGTTCAGTTCCAAGTGGGGAAAAAGACACTGGAAACATAGAG